>QLPE01000179.1:24876-188287 GCA_003314125.1 Hygrophorus russula | reverse complement strand
TTTTTTTTTTCATGCGACAACTTTTCATGGAACCGTAGATAACAGGTGTATTGCCTCAGTGAAGGCAATACTGGGTTGTACAGTATGTTGACACCGTCTCAAGTTCCATATCCACTTACATTGGTCGACGACGACGACGACGGTGACGATATTTATAGGGGAGACCCACCTCAGCCAAGGAGCCCTAGCCCAACTTCGAGCTCATCTTCGTCTCGGTCAGGTGGTCCTCTCGGGGCTATCGCTGCAGTCGTTGAACTGGCAATCGCACGTTGGGCAAGGGCTGATTCATCTTCCTCGAGCTCCTCTTCATCCCGGTCCTCAATGTCCCGTTCTCAAATTCGACGTCGGAGACGTCGTGCAAGCAGTGGTAATCTCCACGCCGTACAATCCGAGCGAGACATAACTGCTCGAATAAAAGCTCGTGAAGAATCAAGGCTAGTCCCCCGTGAATTTTCTCTCTACCTTCCTCCGTTACCTGGGCACGAGGACCCACCTTTGGTGACAGCCGCTTCGGATGTGGGGGGAAAATATCGGAGGGTTGAAAAATCATCATCATTACAGCCAATCCTAGGCCAATTAGACACGACGTTAAAGAAATTCGCAAAGTTTCGACGCAATCAAGATCGAATCCGATCTCCCAAATTTGCGGGTGACCACACTCATGTGCCACATCCCTTGCTTCCACACAACGACTACATGCTTCCCGATGACATGCGTGCACCAAGTCGGCCGGCTTCCTTTACGGATCTTCGTGCCCTTCACAGAGCGAAGAAGGGCAAGCAGCGAGATATAGTATCCTCTCCGCCGCCGTCAAATGAATTTCAGAAAGCTCCAAAAGCGTGGTGGTTAGATGTATCTAGCCCTACGTGGGAGGATATGCGTGCAATTGGGAAGGTGTGTCGGTTGTGTCAGATAGGCAAAAAAGTTGTCAAATCTCTGATAATACCTCCAGCTTCTGCATCTTCACCCTCTGACGCTGGAAGACATACTACAACAGGACCCTCGAGAGAAGTTAGAACTTTTCTCAAGACTAGGCTACTATTTCATTGTTTTCCGCGCCATGGAAAGCCAGACAACCCGAGAGCGCTTCCAGCGGAAAGAAGGTGAATATGACGGAAAACCACTTGGTGAAGGGTTAGTTGGGGAGGCCAACGTGTACCTTGTAGTATTTCGGGAGGGGATATGTACTGTGAGTGAATAATCATAGCTTTATCCACGAAGCAGCGCTGACGGGTTTGCACCCAGTTTCATTTTACTGACATATCAGGTGCGATCTCTAGATCGAAACCTGACATTCGATACTTATCATCAATGACAGCGCATACCGATCGCGTAAGGAACAGGCTGTTACTACGAGAGCAAACCAACAACATGTCATCGGGTATGCAGTTCATGTCCTCGTGAATAACGTTAGCTGACAGAGGAACCACATTTTTAGACTGGATTGCGCATGGAATCCTAGATTCTGTTGTGGATTCTTTTTTTCCCTTCTTGGAAGAGATTGAGAGGGAAGTCATCGACATGGAGGATCAGGTCTTCTCCGTTGATAATGCGAAGAATGCTTCGGCCAGCGCGCAACCCCAACTTGGATGGGCTATGGATGTACTTCCGGACCAATCTCACGGCAAACTAGACGAAAAATGTCACGACGATGAAAAGGGCGATGTTACGGCAATCAATAAGTACAGAAAAGATTTCACGACAGTATCTGGTCAAGTTCGGACTCGTTTCTCCCCTTCAGCCATTCCGATGTTTTTTCGGCGTTTCAGACGTATGATTCACGCCGCCGCTTTATCTACCGTTGGAGCTGTGAAATCACCCGCTACCAATACAGCGATGACCTTGCGACGCATGGCCAGGACGAGAAGGCTGGTTACTTCTTTGACTCGTTTACTAGCGACCAAGTCAGAAGTTGTGACGCAAATTCAGAAACGACTGTTGATCACGAGCACAAATACGTCGGGGCTGGGAAATGGGAACGGCAGGGCTGATGATGTCGAAGTTGCTATCTACATGGGAGATGTACAAGGTTTGTGTCATCTGTATTGTCACGTCGATGTAATCACTGACACTCATAATTACTCAGACCATATTCTCACTCTGCAACATTCCCTCAATGATTACGAGCGCATGCTCAGTCAATCACACCCCACTTATCTCGCTCAGCTTCGAGCATCTGTGGCAGCAACGAAATCAGGGACCGACAAAGCGGTCATGATCCTCACCGTCATCAGTTTAGCTGTGTTGTGCATTCAGATCTTGATCGGTTCGCGTGTTTTCTGTCATCCACGTTGTCAACTTATTGAATGCCCTGATGAAGGACTGTTCTCTCTCAACGTACGCGTCCCGACGAATAGGCTCAAGGGTGGACCTGGTGGATCTTATCACCTTTTTGGTGTTATGATTGCGCTTGCAATCATGATAGTCATCATATTCGTAAGTGTTGTGCGATGGTGGTGGGTTCAAGCCAAGCGGAAGAGAAGGTCGGGGCCGTTCTGTAAGTCAAAGGCTACGTTACGATAATATTCTACGTTCCCCCCTCGGAGTGCCGCACCCGATTTAATGATCATTCCATTTGTTACGTTGTGATGGGAGTATCGCAGCGAAAGTATTTATTATTCTCTTAAGTTAAAAGTTTGTCTAATAAAGAAAAGCCAAAACCGAGGCCGTGAATTAGCCAGCGTTAGGAAGCTAGTTCCTCCTCCCTTTTGAGGCCGCACAAGGACAAAACATGATCGGTCTGTACAAATGCCGCCAAGACTGAAGAGCCAAGAACGCTCAGATAAAAAAACACTGGTAATTACTAAGTTCGCTCACCGGTAGCTTGGTATTGACTTTGCTTGTCTTCTAGCTGTTCGCAAGTGGCTTGGAGCTTTTCTTGTTGGCAACGGATAGTCTCCTCCACCCGCTGAAGGGTCTCCGTCTGGGCACGTAGCTGATTTAAGCCTTGGATGACGTCTTTATGCAACGCACTCAATCCGCTCATTTGTTTGGTGTAGATCATGTGGATATCTTCCCACTCGTTACCTAGAAAAAGCATAGTCACTATCTGTATTCTGGCTGACAAGACCACGACACTTGCCCACATCTCGTACTTCACGAGCGGCCTTTTGATATCTGTCCATTTGATCTGCCCAATCACGGTCTGCCGCCCAAGATACCCGTTTTATATCATTGACACTGGATCGATCGGTGAGACACTTGAGAGAACTTTTCCGATGAGTGAGAGCCGGCCGGCTTTCGTTATTTTGAAGAGCCTCGTCGTCGAGACAGCCATCGACATTTGGAATATCTTGGTTCGTGCGGTCCGGCGGTATGTCGACTTTCCGGATAGCTTGGGGAGGGCTGTTAGGCGTTCTCCAGAGGAATGGTAGAGGGGGTGGTGAAGAAGGCTCCTCAGAGACAGGCGAGATAGGCTCGACACTGTGGACAGCATGGCTTGGAATAGGAAATTTCTTATCCTCCGCAAAGTGTTCTGTATCTACACCCCCTGAAGCATGCCTTCGTTCTTCGATAGTACGAAAAGAATCTCGAGCTTTGGAAATCAAAGAGGTACGAACTTCCCCCCGACACAAAGCAGAATTATTAAGTGACGAGTTTGAAATGGAAGGGGGGGTGGAAATTGGGGGCAGTGATGACGAAGGATCCGGAGTATGAACGGATGCTGGCGTCAGACTTGCCGCACAACGGTTGCAGCAATATGAATTTCTCAACCTCGGTTCCGACATCGAGTGTTTCTTGGCTTCTCGCCTAAGGTTCGCTTGGTGTCTCTGGAGCCACTTTTCCATTTCCTTCAACCGAAAGTCTGCGGGGGCACATATTGTGTAAAAGGAGAAAGATTCGCCGTATCTCCTTGAGGAGAGGGTCTGGGAAATCCTTAGACATTTGCGAATCATTCTATCCTTGAGATGGCGTATTTCTGCAACCACAGTCCATGAGACGACTTTTTTAGCTAGTTCAGATGCCTCCGCTTCTAAAAGTTGTTCGTACATCCATGCCGTAGCTGGAGGTAACAAGACCTACGACGCGACAAATATACATCAGCGCATTCTAGTGTCAGTATGACACAACTAACTTTCAGTTCACCGGGGGTGTCGGTGCACTGCAGATATCTCCACTTTGTCCCGTCATCACAAGGTTCGAGCTGGCCTCTGACAGGACTTTGCTGAAGATAATTTGGTGGAAGGGTGGGGGCTCGAAGCATGTTCGGTTGGGAAGGAAAATAGGCGACATCGCTTCAAGTTACAAAAAAAAGTCTTCTGTCAGGCCCCTCGTGGTCAGGTTCCAAACCGTGTTTACATACTATCCTTACTTATTGGGTGATGAAGCGGACTCGACAACGGGATTGGGGGTCTGTTTCGGGTTTTTTTATCTACCCACGAGGCATCAAGTCACCCTTTCGCACTTACTTACAGCCGACAAAAAAAAATACACTTCTCGGTCTGGAAACACCGATTTTGTGGGAGTTGTTCAAAGGGATAATATGTCTCTACGTTCGTTATTATTGCGTGTACTGCAGTAATTTATGTGCGCCTGGGGCGTGGGAGACTCCGCCGCACCTTGGCTTTGGTACACCTGAGGTCCCTTGTGCCTTCAGGATACTATGTCCTTGTCGATTGCTCGTTACGAGACTTTCCTTATCAACAATGTGTCCACGATTTCTACCTTGGAGTCTACTTTGAGATCCTTGACGTGGTTCCTGCCAGGCAGGTTCAAAGATGCTGAGCTGGCCTCCGAAGCTCGTCAGTTATTGTTGTTGTCACCTACAGCCTTTCCCTGATAATATAGTTCGTTCATCGCTAGTGTCTGCTTTGCTCAATGTTATGAGCATGTATCATGATACTCTGCTCGCCAAGATTCTTCAAAATGATCCTCATCACAAGCCTATCATCCCGTCGTCGTTACACACTCGCTTCACAAAAGCTTGGTCAGACCATGCTAATCTATATAAATGGGCGGCAAGGGTTCTCGAAGTAATTCGCTTTACGCAACTTGTCATTGAGATGGGTTTGCGACGAAAAGTATCAGCTCGAAACAGATGGAGGGGTATCATCTTGTTGGAAGCAGTCAAGTACGTTCTACGGAGATACTGCACGGTCCAGTAGCTGACCACTGGCATTGTTAGGCTTCTACTACGTCTCGTATTGTTAAAGATAACCCGCCGCCCCTTGCTGTCACCTCCTATCCCTGAGCGAGATTTTGAGCCAACGTCGTTCCCTCCGTCATCCAACACGACATCTCCCACACTCGCCCCGTCCTCTCCATCATCTTCACCACCAGCAACTCCGGAACATCTCAGGAACAATCATGTTCCGCTCCCATTGCATCCCCTTCTTGCTGCACCTCCTCCAACCCATTCTGACACCTCTGTGGAAGATTATTTACTTCCAAAGGCTCTCACGACATCATCTGTGAAAGCTTCGACTTTGCTCGTCAGGGCTCTGTCCACACCCCAAGATTGGTTTGCTGAATCAATCTATATTCTAAGACCTTTCATATACGGTGTGCCTTAAAAAAGAACCGGAAACATACAATCTCTGATCATTCGTCCTTTTAGTCTCTTTATTAGCAACCTATCGGGGCTCGAACCGTCCCTTGATCACGGCACTTGGGATGGAATTTGTCTCCAGGAATCTCCGTCGAACTCCTTCCCCGTCTGCAGCTCTAGAGCGTGCAGAGTATGCCCGAAGAGATCGCGATTTGCTCTGGTACCTTTTGCGTGGATCCATCTGGGAATCTTACACGAAGTAAATACTCTATTTGTCTCGGAACGCAAATTCTCATCACCTTTTTCAGACCGAAATTAGAAGCATGTGCTGCCAGCATGGCTCACACGCCTCTGTTGGGTTTGTTCAGTGCGTTCATAAAAGACTGGGTACCGTTGATCGATGAGTATCACTACTGTGCGTGATGGCTTCACTTGCTTGCAATTGGTAATTTACTTGTCCCACACAGACACCGCTCCTTAAGTATGTCTAGTTTAGGTCTGTCTTTATCTACGTAGCTCGTACGTTCATCATAATAATGTGGTAGTCTCGTTGAACTTACACTCCGTGTCATGCATGTCATGAGTAGGGATAGCTGTATCATTTAATTATGGTACTATTTGTACACGAAGCTGAAATCTGGAAGTATAGACGGGGTTCGGTGAATCTGACCCAAGGTATATACGAGCACATCAGGATGAAAGCCGAATGTAATCGGGTCAAGCTTTTAATGTATGAGTAATCAGTCTTGAAGCTATCGGATGGATCTGAATGGGACGATGCTATGTGAACGTACTGATGTGTTTTACACGCTCATGTACTCTACAAATGCCTCGGGCATCGCTGAAATCCCAGTATAACTTATATCAGCTTGATGAAAATTTAAAAGATTGGTTAAAGTTTTAATCATTGATGACGGTCACGAGCGTCCTGAATGATGGTAGAATTCAACCATGGAACATGTTCTTCGTAAAGTGTCACAATGACTGACATGGAAGAGTTTGTAGATAACATAGGAATTATTGTACCCTTTGAGACATTTGATTGCCCAGTCCTTGAGCAAATCGGGATCCTCTGCCCCTTGCTGCAACGCAAAAGAGTAAGTCATCAAGGAAATATGTTAATTCTAAATAATAAACTGACCGCGCGTGCCTCTAGTTCGTTCGCCGCGACCTCTTCGCTCTCCTTGAGTCTGCTCTCCACGTTTCTCGCCTTTGTTGCCATCGGCCCTATCACTCCAGCCCCCTGTACCGCCGAGCTTCAGATCAAGAGCCTTTTCATTCTGTTCGACCATTGTGCCAACTTTGTCCGCAATAGTTTGCGCCAATTGCTGCGCGCGTGAGAGTTCTATTCGGTGGAAAACAACTACACCCCCAGACTGATCCAGCGATGCGGAGAGTTCTTCGCTCCAGATCATCTTGGAGACAAGGGACGTAACGGTGCGCAACGGCAATGAGAATGTCCGTGACAAAAGAGATAACGATAGTGTGCTGTAATGAGGCGCGTATGTGAAGAGATATGTTCGTAATCCTTGTTCTTGTATACGCCTGCATTTATCGCCTTCAAAAAAGGAAAGAGGACGTAGTAAGGCACTCACTTCGCCAACATCTCTTTAACGGAGGCCGCTTCAGGCATCAAGCTCCATATCTTGATACTCTGAATTAAATCTCGACACTGTTCCCATTCTCCGTCTTGCAACGCTTTGCTCGCTTGCATGATGTGATCCCTTGTACTCTCCGGGGGACCAGTAAACACTTGTCGGTCTGCAAAGTCTAATAATCTGCGGAAGGGCTTGGAAATTGCCTTCCGTTTCTGATCCTCCGAGTCTATGCTAGCCAAAAGTGGAATCTCAACCAACATGCTCGACACTAGGAACGCCGCTTCCAGTAGTTCAGTATTGATGTGCATGTGGAAGGGAAGCTGTCGTTGTCTCTCAGTCTTCTCCTGTTCAGGCGTCAATACCTGGAACCGTTGTTGGTGTACACCCTGAGCGAGTAACTCCTTGACCCGCTGTGTTGTAAAGATGTCCTGTAGCGTTGCCTGCGCTTCTTTGATAAGGCCGCATCTGAATGCGCAAAGACCGAGCTGCACAACCGTGCGGTTGTAAAGAATCTGGGTTCCCACATCTGCAGAATGGATGGATTCCTGGAGGTGAGACATGAGGAGCATGTCGCGCGCAGTGTGGAAATCGTTATGCAATGCATGGTGATATATGTGACTCAACATCGCCCTGGTCCTAAGGAGTGAATTGCCCGCTTTGTAGAGATACACACAAAGGGCATTGATAAGCCCCGATGTTGTACTCTGGGATGAAAGCGTTACAGTGGGTTTGATCTCTGACAACACAGCAGCTGCTTCAAGAGCTTGAACAACAGTGTCAGGCTGCAAATAAATGATGTTTAATGCAGTTTATCCAAGCAAAATGAATGTATACAAACCTTGCTATAAATGTGCTCCAGACGGCGCATAATCACTCTAGCAAGGGGATCATCTTGTTTTGTCTTTTCGTAAAACGCCTGAGCTCGACAGATCGTGCAATAGAGCACCTTTTCGTCTTTCAGGCGGTCGATATATTCAGTACCATGAGGATCAATATTTTGTAGACTCTTGGTGAATTCGTCATCCAAACGGTCCACAAAGCTTATGATGCTACCTCTAATCCGAACAACGCCATCCTTTTCGTCGGCAGGGGTACGCTCTGCCTGTTCGTCATAGTCATCGGTGACTTCTTGAATAGAATACGAACGATCGGCAGCAACCATGGCGACGAGCTGGTCAACTTCGTGTTGGGCGGAAAGCCAAAGGTCTATTGGCATGTGGGTTGCGACCGATGAGTTGTAGTCAAACCTGGAGGAGATCAGAGCGAGGAGGACACGTATGCGTTGGTATGAGGTGGCGGCAACTTCGAGAAGCTTTTCAAGAATTCTGATTTGCTCGGCCCTATCAGTATTCTGGATGTCGTTTAGTATGAACTTGTCAAAGATATGGGGATGCAAATACCTTCTTACCACGAGCTTCCTGCACTAGCTGGAGGTTTTTGAATATACCCTCGGCTGTAAATTGCATTGCTTTACCACCTTTGCCGATGGTGGTAAAGTCGTCGACGTCATCGTCATCACTGCCTTCTGGTACGCTCGCCCCAGGTACAGGCGGTCGGGGTGCTTTGACTTCAGGAACAGCAGCAGCAGTGTATTCGAGCTCGAATGCAACCGGATCCTTTTCTGATATCAGGGGTGGGTAGGAAGGATATAAAAGCAACGTACAGTCTGGTATTGTTTTATTTTGTCTTCATTGTCTTTGACTGCTTTTCTAACTTTTTGCTTCATCGCAGTGAGAGCTTTGGCATTGGTAGCATTCATCTTTTTCTTCGCCTCCTTCTCTTTGGCGAGCGCAGTGTTTAAAGAAGATTCCAGGCTGGACAATGTGCGAATATAGAATGGCGGAATAGGCTCAGAAACATTGATTTGGTGTTGCACCATACGGGCAAGTTTGTCAAATTCTGTTGCTGTTCGTTAACACTCTTTTCGCCGTCTTTATGAACCACACGCACCATTGGAGATGGCTACCCAGTCATTAATTTTGAGTGCATTATCCATGACTTTTCCTGTCGCCTCCATTTCATCCAACCGCTTGTCTTTGGCGCTCTTAACGACACGCTTAATATCCTCATCACTTTCTTCCCCTTCAGAATCGCTGCGCAGAAATTTTGACTTTTTCGGTTTTCCATCGTCGTCCGATGCATCGCTGTCATCGTCATCGTCATCCGACTCCGAATCTGATGAACTGGATTCGCTTCCAGCTGTGCGCAGAAAGCGAGACATGGCTGGTTTTGGAGCTGAAGAAGCTCTAGTAGGGATGGCAGCTTCGTCGCCACTGGACATGAGCTCCTCATCTGACTCTTCTGATTCTGAGTCCGAGTCGCCAGCTTGTCTAAAGAAACGAGACATTTTGTAGAAAACTAAGAGGACAAGTTCTGAAAACTTTAAGTTTACGGATAATGCCGTGATTGCTAAATAAGGTAATATTATTTTAGTACAATTTTGTAGTAAAAATATATATTCTAGGGAATGCCCAAGAAATTTCTCAGAGAGTTCACACGTTTTTTCACTTTTCAAACCGTGACTGCAATGTCTTCCCCAGGTAAAATGGACGTTGATAGGTCACCAAACCATAAGTCGTGCGTAAAAGACAGTCTTGCGTTTTACTAACCCTCATAAGTTCCATTTTTTAGCTCTCGTAATCACTCGACTGACACCCTCCGTACGAGACGATCTCACAGATCTCATTCCAGAGAAAGGGACAGACGAGAGAGGCGTCGAGAGAGAGGCGATCATGATGATAAAAGAAAAAGGAGTCGTAGTCGGGACAGAGGTAGTGACAGAGGTTATCGGGACAAGGATAGGCGCAGCAGATCTCGAGACAGGTCTCACAGGGACAAGGATCGTGAAAGGGACAGAGAAAGGCGTCGAGAGCGAGACGGAGATGCCCGCCACCGTAGCGAGAGGGGGGGTGAGACCCGTAATGGCCATCGAGATCGTGATAGGGACCGGGAACGGGAACGAGAAGAGAGGGATAGAGATCGCAGGCGAAAAAGGGGCGATGATTTCGATGAGTCTCCCGAGCGAAGGGATCAAGAAGAGCGGTTCAAGAGGAAGAAGTCGGACGAAGGTCTAGACGAATCTTTTCCTCCTCCTCCTCCTCCTCCTCCTCCCTCAGCAGGCCCCCCACCTCCAGCACCGCCACCCAAAGATAGCCCCCGTAGTAGGACTTCAGACCGAGGCGATCGTTCGCGTGAACGTGACCGCAAACACGGTGACAGGTCATCCAGGCCTCGTGATCCGCGCGACGAATTCGACGATCCACCTCGATATCGACGAGACCGAGATTACCGCCGTCCGCCTCTTGACGATGATGAAGCTCTCCTGGACCGCCGGCGCGACAGGGAGAGCCCTCCTGTAATAAAGTGTGTTTTCTTCTTTCTTTCTTTTCGCCCTTTTTAAACGACCCTGGATTTTTTTTGAAAGGCGCCCATCCCCTACATATGAGCCGCCTCTGGAAGAACCCTACAATCCTGATGAACCCAAGGAAGATGACTCTGAAGCTCGGTCCGTTTTTGTGTCTCAACTTGCTGCGCGTCTCACCGCACGCGATCTTGGTTACTTTTTTGAAGAGAAGCTTGGCGAAGGAACCGTCATGGATTCCAGAATTGTCACGGACCGCTTGTCCAGACGCTCCAAAGGGTCTGTTCAGTATATTTCATTATCTCATTGTTCATCTCTGACGCGTGTCTTTCAGTATCGGTTACGTTGAATTTCGCGCCATTGATTTGGTGGAAAAGGCTATTTCTCTCACTGGCACCGTCGTAATGGGTCTCCCTATAATGGTACAGCTTACCGAATCCGAAAGAAACAAACTTCATCCAGGGGATGGGTATGTACAGTCTTATTTGCTGTGATTACTGTCCTTAGTTTTCCACGAATAGGAACCTCAATCTTCCCCCAGGGGTCAGCGCACCTCATGGAGCTATGCAGTACGTGCTATTTATTTTGTTCAGTGTTTTTAGTTCTCATTTTTGTGCCGCTCAGACTTTACGTCGGATCCCTCCATTTCAATCTTACCGAATCCGACATTAAGCAAGTGTTCGAACCTTTTGGCGAACTTGAATTCGTCGATCTTCACAGAGATCCCATGACTGGACGCAGTAAAGGTTACGCATTTGTACAGTGAATCCAAGGTTCATTATGGTATTAGCCGCGCAATTGATCCATTCGGTACAGATATAAAAGAGCAGAAGATGCCAAGATGGCACTGGAACAAATGGAAGGCTTTGAACTCGCAGGTCGTACGGTGAGGCCATCCTTATCTATTATAGACATCCCGACATATTTGAACATCTTCTTTAGCTTCGTGTGAACACCGTACACGAGAAGGGAACCGCTAGATATACTCAACAAGATTCTTTGGATGAAGCTGGGGGTGGGTCGAAATTTACCCTTTTCTTTACTAGATTTGTAATCTTCCTAAATTTTAGGTGGTAACTTGAACGCAGCATCGCGTCAGGCGCTAATGCAGAAACTCGCCAGGATTGAACCTACGCCGTCACGACCCGAGCCAGTGTCAGTGCTTGATAACTTCTTTTGATAGATTATGACAATTAACCCGCGGGTTTAGTATGAAACCTACCATTCCTCAAGCAATGCAGTCACGGTCCGTTCTATTAAAAAACATGTTTGACCCTGAAGAGTAAGTGATATCGTTTCTTGGTGGCTAATATCTTACTAGCCTGGTACATCAGAGAAACCGAGCGCGATTGGGACAAAGACCTCGCCGAAGACGTCAAGGGAGAGTGCGAAGAAAAATATGGCAAAGTCGAAGCAATCAAAGTAGAAAAAGAAACCCAGGTGCGATGCATACGCTTTCTATATATTGTTGGCTAACATATTACAGGGAGAAATTTATGTCAAGTTTGATTCCATTGATTCGGCCAAAAATGCCATCCAGGGTCTGAATGGCCGTTGGTTTGGCGGAAAACAAGTTTCAGCTGCATTCATCTCGGATGCAATCATGCAGGCCCACCAGTAGTGAAAGCCCGTTCACTGGATGTTTTAAATTCTTGACAAAACAGAAAAAACAATCAAACATGTGTACTCCGTTCACCACAAATATCCGTCTTTTATTTCTTGGTCTTATAATGTCTCAACAGCTTTGTGCCGTGCAGATTTTCCGTCATCCCCAAGACATGGTTGGAATGATCGAAAAATGCGGATGCATTGAGGCAGGTTTTATCGTTGACGTTTTCTGGATGTCGCGTTGTGTTCTCTTCTCTCAGATAACTCTTTTCTGCAGTAGATTGTCACAAACCGAAATGATATCCCTGGTTTACGCGAATGAAGAAATAGGAAGCGGTGATGTGGACTTTAAGGCTTTTGACTCACTTTTGCTAGATTGCGTACATATATACCAGGTAATCATCAACATCGCTGATCGAGAGTCTTCACAGGGGAATAGGGTAAGGCAACTTTATCTTGTAAATATCCTGCTCATATACGGCAGATTCAACATTTGTCTCGATACATATACAAAATGGAGAGTCTGGCCCTCGGCTATCACCACCTCCCACCTCCCACCCCACCCCCTATCATGCACATCCCCAATGGCGAATGATGGATGAACTAAACCTTGCGAGCCAATGCCAGCCACAAGATACCGGGCCGATGATTCGGAGAACCATCGCAAAGCCTTGCACAAATGGTCCCGACGGAAAGAGAATTATTAGATAGGGCGTATTGTTGATCTTTATCTGCTTGCCGCCACGTCGTTGAGAAGATTGCAGCAAGAGTAGCATATTTGAATAAAATTTGCCTTTATGCTGTAACATGAAAGTCACACGGTTGGATACCACTATCAGTTACTGCCACCGACTTGGTCTACCCTCAATGCCCTTCAACGACTATGACGCCGATGCCACAGAATTGCTCGAGACTTATGGTTCGTGTTATCGTGATTGTGCTTGGGTTTTCGGCTCATCGTTTTCAGACTTTCTCATGAAGTACATTGTCATTGGTGTGTTTGACTTCGTACCTCTGTTTTAGCATTTTTCTGATATTCTTACAGGCGAGGCTGGCACCGGAAAATCCTGTCTACTTCACCACTTTACCCATAATTCTTGTAGGCCTTACGTACCGTTAACCCATGTGACGTATGGTTAACGTCTGGATTTCCAGTCAAGGATCATTCACAACATACTATCGGAGTGGAATTTTCTAGTCGTACAGTCAAACTGGGTGAAAAGAGAATCAAACTACAGGTCCGATATTGGTTTACTTTAAACTTGCAAAATGTAAGCTAAAATTTAGTCAGTAGCTATGGGATACTGCTGGACAGGAGCGGTTTCGGTTTGTAGATATACCCTCTTTCTGCGGGCACTGACAAACTTTGATACAGGTCCGTAACCCGCAGTTATTATCGGGGAGCAGCAGGTGCAATCCTGGTATATGATATCACAAAGTTAGTTGATGGTTGGCCTTCGTAACAAATTGTTTACTGAAATGTGCTCAGCCGGGATTCCTTTACAAACTTATCTCGATGGCTAACCGATGCTAGAGCCTTGGCTAGTCCACATTTGGTCACAGTCTTAGTGGGAAGTAAGTCTGACAAGGAAGACGAACGAGAAGTAGAATGGGTGGAGGCAAGCCGATGGGCGGCAGAGAATGGTATCACACTCATCTTTTTTGTCTTGCATACCAGCTGAGACCCTGTCCAATAGACGTGCATTTTCTCGAGACGTCCTCAGTGACAGGAGATAACGTGGAGGCACCATTCCTCTTAGCTGCTCGGTCCATTCTACTCTCTATCGAATCGGGTGTGCTGGATCCGGAGAAAGCTGGTAGTGGAGTCAGTTATGGCGATAGGGCTCTTCGGAGAGTAAACAGCTCAAGCCGACTGAGTTTTGGCAGTCTCAGCGGTGGTCGTCGACAAGGGACTGTCAAGCTTAAAATGAAGGGCTGGATACCAGGAAGCAGGTGTTGCTAGAGCTGTCGTAATAATTTCGAGGACGTGATAACGTGGGTGATGTTTTCCTGTTTGTGATCGTCGCACTGATCACAGAAATCTTAGAGACGTGTAATGGCCTAACCCATGTTTATCGATTCCCTTCACGCGCCTATCGATCCCATCCCATTCACCCGGCTATGGCCATACCCGTTCTTACGCTTATACCTGGGCATCCTCTCATTCGCGTATGTTTGACTCTTTCCCACCACACACGAACTTACTCTACTTCGGCATCCCACTCCACAGTACACGCATGCCCTTTCTCTACTAGTAGACAATAATATATTGCTCCCTCATCCATTGAATAATACATATGTAGTACGGTCACTGTAGAACTTGCTATCAGGTGGAAGACTCGCAGTGACACATTAGTCAAGAATCGTGACTGAATTGCAACGCGTGCACGGATCGTGACTCCGGTGAATGTGTGAAGACCCGCGCTCAACCCAAACAAAGCCATTGGCTATCGACTGTTGTCCTTATGAACAGCGTTTCCAATGTTCGGTCATACGGGTATGCATCTGGCCAATTGGCAATGGTGGGATGCCCGGGAGATACTCAGGCTTTACCGTGGACACGTCTTATATAGACTTATGCAAACATGAAATCTGCTTGCTTTGCCAGCAAGTTTCTGTCAAGTCAATGTCCCGCTGAACCTGGACAGGCCGCCACCTTTTTTTCATCGGATATTGGTCGTTGAATACCGGGACAAATTGTGTGAGTTTGATTCTAATTCTTGTAAATTGTCCGCCATGGCATTGGTCGAGATTGATCCGGCTCTGTCCCCTGCATACATGGAGTTGTGGGAACATTGCGTGTTCAAGGGTGATTTATATCTCCTTGTTCATGTATCGCTGCCTCTGATGTCTACTTGTTTATTATGCCCGACACTTCCCTATTGCTACTGATATGTCGGAATCATTTTCTCCAGCAGCGACCTCAACAAATCATTCTATGCTGCCCTCTCTCTCGGTAGCTCACTTTCCATATCACTAGATGTTAACTAATTCATGTCTTTACAGCCAGTTAGCTCTACTACATCTTTAAGTCCTTTAGTCATAGTCACGAGCCCCGCATCTCTTTCTCAGAACTCTGTATCCACGGTCACGAGGATCCAATCCCTTTCTCAGAGTCTCATGAACTTATCTGCCGTGACGGGAAGTACACCCTCGGGGTACGTGAACTATTATTTTCTACTTTGTATTACTAAACAGATAATCAGAACGTCGACCATATCCCTTATAGTGGCTCCCGTCTCTGGCGTACCTTCTTCCCCCCAATCTGTGCAGGCAAAAAATACTGTCCGCCCCACGAGCTTAACGGCAACCTCTGCCGTTCATTTTCCATCGTCTTGGGGGACTAGTGATTTACCTTTATCTCTAATTACAGAGACATGGCTGGGCACCACTGATGATGTACCATCTAAAACATTTACGAATACGATTACGGATCAACCGTTTTCAACATTCCCTACGCCAGCCTCGATTACAACAACGGATTCCGCTCATGGAAAAATCGTTGTCACGGCTCCTCCCGTTGTGACGCTTGCGATGACTTCCACTGATTCAAACGGCGCAGTTTTTACTACAACGCACGTTATTGCCAATCCGACTGGCGTGTTCGGCAGCAACAACGAAGCCTCAAGACAAACCTCGTTAGTCTGATCAATCCAGTTCATTGACACTGACCGTTAATTTAGTGTGTTAGATTCTTCAATCATTCTGGCAAGGTTGCAGGAGTCTTCTTGGTTCTTGGAATCATGGTTACTTCTCTGACTCTCTGTGCCATCTTTATTGTACGCCGTCGTCGTATTCGCCGCCGCCGCAAGCACCTCATGATTACCCGGCTTGTACTTCCAAACAACAATCCTTTCGAAGATCACGATCCTCCAGTGATGCGCCAAGCAAGTGACGAGATGCGGCATAGTAGACGTTTCTCCATGCTGGGTGACGAAGAAATCACTGCACCTGAACCTCTCCGATCATTGACAGAGAACCGGCAGCATGGCCTATTAAGCTTCACGGAGGCAGGTTGGGAAAAGTATGGGCGGCAAGATGAAGGTCCCTTCAGTGACTGTGATACATTTCAACCAGGTCGCGTACCAGTTACATACGATGAACCGGTTCAACGGTCAAGTATATCCCTAGCGCGGTCCAGTCCTTCTTTGTACCCACCATCTCCGTCTGGAGACGAAGACAACGACTCACTTTATGAGCAGGAAATGGGCATAATAACGCCTAGAGGAGTTGATACTGCATTACAGATCCCCAATTTGCCACCGCAGGCTCATATTAAACCGGAGACTCATATAAAGTTGCCGAATCTCATTGATTTTGAGCCGTTGACACCACCACCTTCTGCATCATCGCACACTGGCTCTGAACCTTCCAGTCCGATTGGAAAGGCCGTGTCTTTGACCACAATATTGGACGAAGGCATTCAGGATGGACGTATCGTTGCCCAGCCGCATCTCATGACTAGAGGGCGTCAGGAGGGTGTTTTAACCAGACGAACGCTGCTAAATGTATGGTCTTAGCTTTACATTGCATAAAACGCTAAAAGTCATCTTCGTTTTACAAAGGTCCGCCCACGCACAAGCCGAGACAACGTTAAGACATAGATGGAATATACTTGGGGAGATGTGTCGACCCGAAATGATTGAATAGCAATGTATGCATAGGATCCTTACATGATGTAAGTTGTATTAGTTCAATACTACGTCCGGTTTGATACCGGAATGATATCATTTTCGAAATGCATAATATCAATCGCTATTCGATTCTCGGTTCTTTGGTGCCACTGATGCAGTGGTGATCCTCTGGGAGTCCGTAACAAACCCATAGGCCTGTAATAAAATCATCAGTCAAGTGTGCTTGATAGCACTAGAAACGCTCACATTGCGGGCATTATGCACGACATTTTCCAACCCACCAGCAGGAGAAGTGGTAGCCACAACATCCTCTACGAGGATGCAATCGTATCCGCGAAAATACGCGTCCACAAGAGTACCCAACACACACTGACGTTGAGCTTTGTTAGTTTTAGATCCCGGCCACCGTATGGGTCATACCTGGTCGGCGTTAACTCCCGCGAACAACAAGGTAGTCACCCCGTTCTCTTTCAAGAACAAATCGAGAGCTGTTTGATAGCCCCAAAGTCCACTCATCCTAGAAAGATCTGAGTACAAGTCAATTTTTGGTCTGAGATCACGAACCTGTTCTTGTGAATCCAAAAGTCAGTCCCAGCCTCTCTTCCCTCGAGATATTGGTCCTGAAGAGGCCCATACAAGTCTGAGTTGTATTGACCTCTCATAAGCAGCTTCCCAAAGTTGCCCGGCATTTGCGCGCCGAATCCGCCTCTGCCATTCTTCATAAAGCTTCGAACAAGAGATGGGGGAATTGTCTTCAGCTCATGATCAGTGAGGCCCCAGTTCCTGCAAGCGGTTCAGTATCGAGCTACTATTACATGTATAAGACTTACACCCAGAGTATTTTGATTCCTTGCGATCTGAGCACAGGGACGACCGCTAAAAGGGGATCGACGCACTTGAGCCCAGTGGGATGGTTTCTCAGATCCGGATGAAGAAAAAAACTGAATAATCTTCAAGTCATGAACATGATATAAATCATAAAGGGGCGTACTTCTGCATGTCAATGATAACCATTGCAGTAGTGGCCTTATTAACTCTGATTGTACGACAGCCATCAGCAGGAATGTCCAGTTGATTGGGACCTAAAGGCGGAGGGATATTGTTCTTAGCAGGCTCGATGGAAATGTGATGCGACCGTGAAACGTCGATCAGACCGGATGGGTATTCAACCCAGAACGATGAATCATTTCCGTATTCAGTTGTGGCCTCAACAAAGGGACGGGAAGGCATACCGACGTCCTTCCAGGTATATATGTTATCAGATGCGATAGGAGTTGATCTGAGGGAGAACTCACTTATATATGTGGGGGAAAATAGATGGGAAAGAAAGGCTCGTTATATTATATAAATCATGATGATCAAGAGTCAGCAGCGCGTCCAAGAAGTATGACTACAACCACTTGTACCACTACTAACATTATAAGACATTATAGGTATGGGCGAATCTGCCTAATTTTTGAATGTCTATGTCCATGTCCTTGAGCCAGTTTCCGTGTGGGACCTGTCCAAAATGCAAAGTGGTGTCACATGAAAACAGTCTATAAAATGCAAGGAAAATTTTTTGTAGTCAAGTTGACTCTGTGCTGGTACCACCTGACATATTTCGGACCTAAAAACCAAAAGGTATCAGTATGGTTGTCTAAGAAGATCAAACGACGTTATGTCACCCCGAGTACAGGTCGAGAGTAGTCTTCTTCGTCTCTGGGATCCCTAGTTGTAATGCCCTTCGTTTCTCCTTCTGCCAGCCGTTTCCGCAACAAAGGATCAAGCCTATCGTCGCCAGTACTTTCTGATGAATAAAGAGAAGAGGCGGCACTTCGGTTCACTTCGACATCGTCAGGAGATTGAATATCGACTAGTCGTTGAGGATTACGTGGAGGGGGTGTTGGGGGGACATCGTTGGGCACAGCAACCGTGGGTGATGAAGGAGAACCAGGACCAGTCCGGTAATATGAAGCAAGAAGGGGCTCATAACTCCCTGCACTATGGGATGCGGTGTGGCCGTGATTTGCATGCTCTAGGCCAGGGTGATGGTGGGGTGAACTACCAGTCCGAACATGCGCATAACCAGGGTGCGCTCCAGGCTGAACGATATAGTCAAAGTAAGGATTAAAGTCTGTGTCGGCAGTATCCTCGCGGTCTCGTGATTCAAAGAGTCCCGAAGGTGGCCTCGAGTTCATTCCAGTTGCGAGCCCAGAACTTGGTCGTTGTCCCATGTCGACATCGGGCGATCCGAACCTCGACCTTCTTGACACACTGCCATGGTCATTACCATCATCATCCAACGGCGTTCGATTGAACCCAGCAGCAGCTAATGTTGCAGAAACAGCGGTGTCATGCTCCAGTTGCCTAGTTCGACGTCGACGTCGGACAGCAAAAAATATCCAAAGGAAAATTGTTGCAGCTGCTAAGCCAACTAGCGTGAAGACCCCTACAATGGCCCCTGTGTTATGAAAAAATCTGATCACGATAAAGATGAGATTTAGATGTTGTAAAAAAGTATGTCACTTACGCCGAACCTTTCCCTGAAGAGTTCTCGGCACTTAAAGTTGGATTCACCTGAGTAACGGTAGTTAGACCGCCATTACTGGCGGTCGAAGTTAAGAGCGATGTGATTGCGGAAGGCGTTGCAAGCTGACCCTGGGTGCTTGTTGATGTACCGACACCCGTCCTACAATGGCGTGAGTAGCGAGAAGGTCTGCAGCATAGTATGGACTCACCGAGACCCCCGAGACGTAGACGGCCTAATAAGTGTAGTGGTTGAACTAGTTGAGGAGCTGGTTGGGAATGGCGTTCCAGACGAGGAAGATGGAGGATTTGTTGACAGTGTTGTGGATGACGGGCTTGTGGGCGACGGGCTTGTGGATGACGGTGACGACGATGACGGTGACGACGATGATGGTGACGACGGCGATGGTGACGATAGGCTAGTAGAAGGTGACGAGGATGTAGAGCTCGAGATTGTAGAAAATGATGAGGTACTCCTAGTACTAATGGGTATTGTGGGACTCGGACTTGAGCTTGACGTGGTGCCAGACATGGGTTGCGTAGAATTAGGAGACTGACTGGAACTGAAGCTCAAAATGTTAATAACGGGTGTGATGAACAGACAAGTACTCACTGCGAAGTAAAGGAGGAGCTGGAAGA
Organism: Hygrophorus russula; assembly: GCA_003314125.1. Classification (NCBI taxonomy): domain Eukaryota; kingdom Fungi; phylum Basidiomycota; class Agaricomycetes; order Agaricales; family Hygrophoraceae; genus Hygrophorus; species Hygrophorus russula. The sequence continues at coordinate 168,451 of QLPE01000179.1, read as the reverse complement.
TGCAGAGGATACAGAGTTTGACGTAGACATACAGCACGTTTAGAGAATAGTCAAAGTCGATTCCTGGGAAATATTGTTAGCAAGATGGATTGGTTAGGAAGTAAAACAGGAGAAAAATCGGGAGGAGTGGCAGTGAGCACGCTGGATCAAAGATAACGGAAGCGAAGGTGAGCATTGTCTGGTTGTCAGACACAACTAAAAATCAGAAATGACCAACTGCAGAGCTCTTGCTGCCCATGGTACAGCGACCGGAAATTTTGTGCAGTCGAAAGGTAAAATATAGCTCGAAGCTGTTAAAACGTAACTTGTAGAACTCGAACTTACTAAGTACTTACCTGGAAGCTATGTATGCCAAATGGCGATCTAAGGCTATCGCAAACGCGTTAACGCCAGCAAGTACTACGGAATACCGTCACAAGTTGTGTAAAGGCCTGGTATCTCCGTGACCCAACGTTGCAAGGGCCCCTATCTAAATCGGCGTACTTTGGACTATCCATGTTCGCTGTCAGTCACGACGGGATCAGCTGCGGTCAAACTTCGCCGATTGGCACAGCCCGTGTCTCTATTGAGTCCCTAACACCGAACCGCCATGATTATCTCGAAAGCAGATGCAGTGGATGGCCAATTAGTCGACGTTTCAGCTTCAACATCAAGCGATTTTGACCCACCTCCTGCTTTCGAAGATTCGACGGTGGGGGCAACAAACGACCTTGCCACCGACTTTGCCCATTCACAGCCTGGAGGTGAAGAACCTCCACCAGAGTTCACTCCGTATGAAGCAGAGTATTTCCAGACTAACTCTGGAGATATAATTTCACATGATGATCATCTGAATGAAGACGGTAGGACTCGTCTTTCCCACTATTGCTCTTCCTGTTTATATTTGCTCACAGGAGAGGCACTTTACCGTTTCTTGCTATTCCACGCCACTACCTTTCCCTCATATCAGCTGCACTGTCGCGGGACGCACCAGGAAAGACACACTCGCTTGGTAACAAACACAAATAGGCAAGGCAAACAAACATCTGAATGGGAAACATATCACGAAACTATCGTCGACTTCGACTTTTATATTAATGTAGGCCAGCACATTGTTGCAGGCCCCATTCATTGGTCCGTCGCCGATTGCGAACCTGTGTATCGTGGCTCGCCTGTTCGTGAGATCGACTTACCGGAAGGAAGAAGGCGGGCAACAAACAAGGAAAGTAACGAATTCGCTGCCTGGAAAAAGGAACGAAGTGCTCGGGGCTTGGCGCCCTGGATAGGCAGCGAGTATGGAATATCTGCCGACGCAGCACATGTTCTCAAATCCTCTCGTACACTTCGGGAATGGGCGGATAACTATTGTGCTAGTAATAAATACCTCAAAGAATTTGTCTATGAAAAGGTGACTATAGAATATCAGTTTAGTGCTCTCATATCAATTCTTTCCTTAGGTCATTCATGGGTGGAATGTTGAGAATATGGAAAAGGCTATTCGATCGTCCATTTCTTCCTCATTATATCAAGGCCACGTTCAAGTGGACTTCGAGCTCTGTTCCTCTAAAATCTATATCAGGTCGAATAACAAGCTATCTCGCATTCTGTCCAACAAATGGCTCAAATTTCTGTCTATTCTCTTGCTGATCTACCCTTTCATATGGTTGTTCAAGCGTTTCCATTCAAGAGGTGGCGGACGCTGGGAAGTTTGTGGTGGTGCACACGCGCTCAAACACTGGACGTTTGCGGAGCCTGGTCGTCTCCCAGGTGATGGCCTGCAAGATGTTGCGGCGCCACCTGGCAGTTCGGTGTCGCAAGAGTCGAGGCTGATCCAGACAGAGAGGGGGCCGGTTTGGTTAAGGGGGCTAAGAGAAGGAGAGTGGTTTAAGGATTGGGAACAGACGGTTCGAATGGCTGTACAACGCAGGTATTGTTCGAAGGTGCCTTTGCTTCATCCCACTGACAGGCCTACCCATGCTATACATTTGGATGGTTATGAACCTTGAAACTTGGACTCTGGTGCGATTTGCGCCTCTTCAAGTATTATGATAATAATTTTTCTGAAAGCCGAGTTCATCAGAACGAGATGCCCATATAGTCTCAAACCAATACTGCCAAGTCTGTGAGTGCATTCTCTATCTATATATAGACATGGGGCGTACCGAGTCTCCGTTCGTAGATGTACTGAAAATCCATGAGCTTTGGGGAGAGTAAAGTTGAATTGCATGGTAAAACTAAGTCCCATCTGAATCGCAAATTACAGTTCTTGTTTATGAAGTTAGAACAGATATATGTGTCAAATAAAACGTACTATCAGAGAAAAAGTCCGGAGATTGCTAGAATACGAACAGTCGAAATGCAAAGGGGAAAGAGTGTGCGGTATAGAAGACTATGAGTTGGATTATACACTGATACATGGCAGCAAGGCGATAGATGCGAAGAGAGTCGAGCAAGGGAGCGGTCGCATTCTAAGGAAGGCGATGTTTTAACAAGCCTCTTTGGAAAATGTCCGGAGCTATTCGTCGTGTATAGGAAGCTTCGAGAGCTGCTTTCTTTTGCTCTCTTCGCTGGAACTTTTCCGATTCAGAAAGTTCTTCGCCTTCCAGGAGTGCCAGCGCCGTCTCCAAGAACCACATGTTCTTCTTGATGAAGTGCACCACAATTGTTCCGCCAACGCGACTGTCTTCATAACGGGTCTTTCTGCCTTCTCGGTGTAGCCACGCATATTCAGGGGTCATGGGCCCACCTGTGAAATTCAATCCTCAGCCGCCGCATATAGTGAATGATATTACAGGAACAAACCTTCACGTATTTTTGACATGTCGCTCCCTTCAACAAGAGCCTCCACACTTTCAGACGGGGTCAACTCGGCAACTGGTGGCATATAATGGACACCGAACGTGGTAACGGTTGAATGTGCCCACGCTGCTGGCGTCTGCGATCCGCCTAATGACGCAGTTTGGTCACTTAAAACTTCCAAGGGAGTTTTGTCCAAATACGAAACAATGTTATGTTTCACCCGAGTAACTTCTGACGGAAACAGGAAACCATGCGAGTATCTTGCGAACAAAATCACATTAGTCTCTCGTAAGGAAGGATGATATATATAACTTACACGGTTGCTGCTCTTGGGTGGTCGTATATCCAGCAACGTTCGCTTACCCATCGAACTTCGGACGCTCTGGGATGTAATCCCATCCACTTGGCTGTCTGTTTATCTTCTGCGCCCTTTATGATACCCTTTACAGCAGGATCCTTGGCGACCCATTCCACCAAGCTCCAGCTGAGGGCATACAATTCACCAGCCATAAACCGGTTCTTCACGAGATAACCCCAATATATCAAAGGGTCGCTGGATGAATTCTGGGGCACCGGTGGTGGAAGTTGACGAGCCGAAAGCCCATGGATGTTATGCAAAGACAACGTATCGTTGTGTGTGATTGGATTGTCATGTGAAGGTTGTCCGTCGTCACGTACTGGAAAAGTGAAAGACGGGGAATGGTATAATTTGGGTTTGGCATGTAACTCCAGTCGCAATCTTGACTCAAGTTCCGCGAGCATAACGAAAGAATCGTCATCAACCTTCACGACGTAATCTGGTCTTACCCATGGCTTTAATCGGCCTAGATTCCTGTCCTGCCAAGCAAAAGGTGAGTCGTGAGGAGCAAGCGGGGGTGGTGACGATGTAAAGTTGGAGTACGAATAGTCTGCTGAAGGCTTAGATGTGTTGATGTAAAGGGGTGGAACCCAGGCGTTTACCGAGGCCCACGAGAAAAAGGTGTAAGTCTTTCCAGAGTTCATATTCTCTGCCACTGGTAGGATGACGATATCGTTGTAAACTACATTTCAGATTAGCAGAGGTTAGTCACACATGTGACGCACAGGACGTACGTTCCATCTCCAGATTGATTCGCCTTTCCCAGTTTTTCCGAGGTTGGCCCAGGATGAAGCGAACGATAGTTCTGGATGTTCCCGCACCACCGTCCCCTTCGCCTGCCCCATCTCGACTGCGTGGATGACTGGCCCACGTAGATCGCACAAGCATCCTGCGTTCAAAAGCGGAATCCATAGAAAAAATGCCAATGAACAAACCCGCAGGTGGGAGTGTGTCTAGGTCTGGCGGTGGAAATGGCGGTAAAGTTGTGCCTGAAGTATCAGGAAAGGGAGAGTTAGACGAGATATGTGAATTTGGTGTGGATAACGCCGGGACCGTGCAATATGCACGCCATGGCAGAGGTTCTTTATCTGGGTTCAGGATATGAATCAAGAGAAGCGTGAGGGATACAGCAAAGACAGAAAGTAGCAATAACGTTAAAACCTTGGAAACAAAGAGGGTGAGGGTTATTATTGGGATGATGAAATGAAATGAAACGTACAATGGTGATTGGCTGTCTTGGAAAGAGAGGATGTCGAATGAGCTTTCTAGTCCACTTTGTTAAAAACCTCATTGCTCTCCCATGTCGTCGCCGCCTCCGCCGCATTGATGAGCCTAACATCCACCATTTCCGCCTGTCTTCTCTCCACCATTGATTTCTACTGGCCCGAAGCAACGGAGAGTTTGGCTCACTGTCAGTGTCAGACGAGCACGATGATGATGGAGTAGAAGATAAGAATGGGGGAATGGGAGAGACGGAGCGAGATGGTACTGGAGTAGAGGATGCAGTAGAGGATAGTGAACCACGACCAGATATACGCTGTGGTGGGAACAAGAAATCTGGGCCTGTTGAACTATGAAGGGTAGTGAAGGGGGCACGGGGTCTTGGTTGTGAGGTAGGTCTGAGAGGATCTTGGGATTCACTACTTTCTGAGCTATCGTATTCCTCTAATTGTAAGTGAGGTGTTGACCTTGTAGAGATTCTTGGACTTGAAGACAATATACGACTAACGAAAGTCATTTTAGTTTGTAAAAAAAAAGAAAAAAGAAAAAAAGAAAAAAAGAAAAAAGAGCGTAAAGATTTTGTTTTAAAAAGAAAAAGAAAAAAATTCAAATTTTTATTTCATTTACTTGGCAATATCACGTGTATCACCGATGACCGGTTCACTCCCCGTAAACCTTTTTCCAACTTGGTCTAGTCTTCATCGTATCCCAAAATGTTCCTAGTTTACTCTTAGCTTCTCCAAATTTACCGATATGCGATTCAAGTTGCTCAATCGCAAAGTTACCATCATCCCCAGAGCTACCACCTGATAACTTGACCAGTCTGTTCAACCAAGCAGCTAGATGTATGTCAGCGATCGATATTTGGTCCCCTGGTGAAATATAATCAGTTCGATCATTTTTTCCACGGAAATTTCGTACCCAGAGCATATGGCCCAATTATCTCATTGCTCAAACTGTTCAACGCGTTCCTCAGGCACTCCCATGCTACTGTTGCCTTGGCCAAGTAATCCTCCCTCTTCTTCTTGTCCTCGGCATCCAGCTCATCGTCGTCTTTCTCTGCATTTATATAGACATCCAATATTAACTCCGTCGCCTTCTTCTTGTCTTGCCAGAATTTCTTGGTTTTATCAGAAACTTGAATATCTTCATCAGAAAGATACCCAGCCAGAGCCGCCTGCCTTCCCGTAAACAGTGGTAGATTCCTTTTCGCGAGACGTCTGAGTGAATCAAGATCACGTGCATTCAAGTGCGCCAACGTATTAGGCGAGTTCTCTTCCGAGTGCGTTATATCAATTATTTTCGTGGATGTGTCGGAAAAAGAAATGGTAGCGGGAGCCAAAGCAGGCGCCGGCGCGGAGGATGTAGAGTGAGTGCGTGAGAATGCTGACCGCGATTTATCGAGAAAATCGACGATGGCCTATTACACGTCGAGATCGAAAACTAGTATGTTGGATCGTCACTTACCCTCGTCTCTGTAAGAGCCTTATATCGACTTTCGACATCCTCTGACAATGTCCTCTGAAGAGGGACCACCAATATTGGAACCGTAGCTAAATTACAGTATCAGACGTCCATCACAATTTGAAACTAACGTTGGCGTACCTTTTGGATTGAGACGCAGGAACGAAGAAGCAAAGTTCTCTCCTTTGGCTGACAGAATACATAAAGTTCAGCTCGACAGACGGATAAGGCGGACATACCAAGGTCTACTACCTTGAGGTCCACCTCATCTTCTCCGTACCCTTTCTCTTCCCTGAACCACATAAAAATGTATCACATCTTTAAATGTGGAGCCAAACTCACAGGGCAAGAAGAGCTACAAAGCGAGTGTGAGACTGTTTCTAAGTAAAATATATATCGTCAGGTACTTGCCTGCGGAAGACCATACAGACTGAGGATAGTAGTAGAGAACGGCTTTAGGCACTTGAGAACTCATCCCTAACAAGCACCGTGTGTTTGGCATCGATTTGTCTTCTTTTTTTCTTTCTTTCTTTTTTTTTTCGTGTCGAGTTCTGGTCGATGTATATGTCCTCTCTTTTTTCAAACTATTCATTGCAGCTTTCATCGCATACGATCCACTGAACAACCCCAGACAGCTATGGCGACTACACGAGCTTAAAGTCTATGCCACGTGACCTTGCTTCCTTGGCCTTCACAATGACCACCCTAAGGTATGAACACCCCCAACCCCCACCAGTTTAGCCCTAACGCAAATTTATTAGACATGAATTTTATGAGACAAATGAGAGGGTCACAATCTCGATATTCGATCGCGGTGCCAACCCCAGTCAAGTAACAGTCAAATTCGATGCAAGGAAGGTATGCACAGTCCACTTTGACATTATCTATCGTTCATTTATGTGTAGGTCTTCTATGAAAATGGAGACAAAAATCTGTTGCTCGATCCTTTAAAAGGTCAGATAGACCCCAACCAATGCGAATTTACCGTCGGTAAGGTGAAGGTAGAGATACGTCTGGTGAAGATGGCCCAGGGTCGTTGGGGTGACCTGGTCGGAGACAGTCCTGACCGTAAGCCATCCCTAGAAACTGTCCGTCTCGTACTTACCAATACACAGCACTTTCTGTGCCCCCTATTGCTGCTTCCACCGCGTCCACCCCAAGAAAGGCAACAAAGAACTGGGAAGGTATCACTACAAATATTCTTTCCTCGGAAAAGGAGAAATCTTCAGACGAGGATCCCAATGTGGGTGGCGATAGTACACTCAACAGTTTCTTCCAGACGATCTTTGCCGATTCCGATGAGGATACCAAGCGGGCCATGATGAAAAGTTTTCAGGAAAGTGGTGGGACAACACTTAGTACGAATTGGGATGAGGTTAAGAAAGCCCCAGTGGAGGTGAAGCCTCCACCAGGAAGCGAATGGAAGAAGTGGTGAGGCGTTAATAACGTGAAGAATTTTTAGTACTTGGAAGTGTCGTCTTTTTGTAGTTGTTAATACTGGAATTAAGCTCTCTACTCATCGTTGACATGTTGACTTGTTCAAGTCACATTTCAAGTATAGGGGATGTCGCGCCCATTGAAGGAACACTCGGAGTTGCTATATAACTCGCACATACATTAGTATCGGTAGTTGTTCGATTACCTTTCATTAAACATATCATACGCCAACATCCCAAAAGCCGCCACAATAACACCTGCACCAGTCAAACTCCAGATCGTCATGCTCTCAATACCTGCACCAAACAGTACGTCCGAGAACAGGACAAGGACAATTGTAAGTAAATTGCCGACCGATGTGATGATTGGACCCCAAACGCCTAGGAGTATCTACATTTAATATAACAGATAGTATACGCGATCGATATCAAAGAAGAAAATATGTTTGCTAACCATGAAGCCTGCATTGAACATGACTCCGCCAAGCGCGATCCCAGCGATTGACAAGTAGGTTATTGCATTGGTAGGTAGTAAGAAGGGTTCTATATCAAGGTAATGAAGGATGGGGATGGGAATCCAGAGCACGACGAATGTGCACAGTCCGATGGCCGATGTCAACATATTAGGGTGAAAGCCAAATGGAGGGGGATATATGGCGTCCTGTGAGACGTCGGATCTCTCGGCTTCCAAAGGGGCTTCGTCGTGCGTGGGTATTTGTGCATAATGCCCTTCAGAGGCAAGTTCGGGATCAGATGGTAAAGCAGCATACTTCTTGTACAAGACTTGATACAGTCCGTAACCAACTGATGCCATGAGGGTTAATAGGTCACCAGCGAGCGGAGCACTCGGTTTGGAGCGCATAGAGACTGATTCAAAACTAGACCTATCAGCCTGCGAAGAGGTACTTCCACCGTATACGACCGCAACGGTACCCAAAGTAGCCTTTAACCGATATATAGAAATGAGTAGGTAGTCGGATATAGGCAAGAAATCTTACAAGTGATACTGCGATGAGCTTGCGAGACTCCCACTTCAATCTAAAAATCCTTACGGTGAATATATAAGCAAAGAATGCGTTTGTGTTCCTGTAACAGTCATAAGGAGGTTGGCTTAAAGAAAAGATGAACGAACTGACCATATGGCGGTAACGTCGGATATTCTAGTGAGTTGAGGCATCACATTGCGTTATTTTCCATGTAAGAACGGCTTACTTACGAAGCTAGTGTTATAGATGCGAACCAGAGCAATGCAGGGAAGGTGAGCCCAGCTGTCAAGGCTAGGATGAGAACTAGAAATCGACGACGAGGAAAAGGCCGTGAGTGAGAAGCGTGAACAGTGTCTAGGGGTGATAAGTGCTCCTTGATAGCAGATGATAGTCCCGTTAATAGTCTTTTTGTAGTATACCCTGTTGTAGCTAGTAGATATAACAGGTGGATAGGGAAAATGAGAGCAAACGTGGAGTGAACGATGTATCTGGCTAAGATGAGTACGACGGCAGCAAAAAAAAAACGCAATCATGGCTCACAACATAAAAAAGGGTTGTCTAAAGTGTAGAGTGGTTTGAACATACTGAATAAAAGAAACAGTTAAGAGATTAGCCGCCACAGTCGATGAGCCCAAATCGTACTTGAGTGAGTTGACTTTCGACTACGAAAGCAAGCAGGGTGAAGCTGAAAAGCACGACTGCCCACTTCCCTCCTAAAGCAGGCTTGGTACCATGGTGGTTCGGCATGTCGTGGTTGACCCTATACCATGTCGTAACTTGAAAATGAGTCGCCCCTTGCTCATCCGAGTCGACACTGGCACGTGAGGGTGAAAATGCTTCGCGCACTGCTGCTATCCAGTAGACGGCTCTTCACTGGCCTCCGCCTTCCTCCACCTCAATCGTATTTGCACTCACGCGATGTCGCTCCAAACGCTCTGCAACATCCTTCACATTTAGCTCGGGGAATGAAAGTTCGGTCATCCGTTAAAATGATGTGCGATGGTTGTAGCATCGTCAGGCGGAAAGGCAGGGTCTATATTCTGTGTTCGAAAAATCCTAAACATAAACAGGTATTTTGTGTTGCCCCTTTTGTATGACATCCTTTGACATCCTTTCAGCGTCAGGGATAGGAAACTTGAAAGGAAAAAACGGATGCGAGAAGTTTATTAGATAGCCTTGGGAATCTCCATATCATCATTCTGCCACGAAGCTAACCCCCCCCCCCGGACCCACATCTGATACTCGTAATTAACACCGTTCTCCTCCTGCACACCCCTTGGAACTTCAAACTCTACCCAGGCCTGCAGGTCTTCATGGGCAGCCCTCCGCCACGACATTTTCTTTCCATCATTCTCGATAATCTCCCCTAAAAAATCCGGCATGAATACGTCGCACTGCTCAAATACGGGTGAGATGATGCGCGTAAGTAGTATCCGATCAACGAAGACCGAGGCGACTGGCAAATCTTGTGTAAATGCAAGAGCGTCGCGGTATAATGAGGCTCCACCGATGACGAAGCGTTTGTGTATGGGCTTATCACCATCAGAGGTTCGCGCTATGGAAGACTCCAAATTAGAATGAAGATATACGGGTGCATTTGGTGCTGCGTCGGGTGGAAGACTTGCTAGCCTTTAGTACATGCCGCGAAATTGCTGAGATGCGGCTCACAGTTTATAGTCCTTGTTCCTACTTATCACGATGTTCAAGCGTTTCGGGAGAGGCCTGAATTTTATTGGAATACTCTCCCAAGTATTTCTCCCCATGATTACCGCGTTCATATATCCTTCTGGCGCATTAGACGTTACACGAGCAAAGTATGCCATTTCTTTAGGTAGACGCCATGGAAGGCGTGAATTCTGGCCGATTCCATTCGCTTGCGTTGCTGCAACGATGAGAGTAAGGCGAGACATGGTGATGGCTCTCCACAGAAATATATTATCATTATTGCGCTTATTTTCAGCCGGATTGTAGAAAATTACAGGGCGACAGCAACCATGACGATAATAAAACCGTACCCGAAGACAAAAGTGATATCGTTACAAACAGGATCCGTCCAAATTCAATGAGAACGTACCAAGGGACTGAAGGTAAGGTGAAGTAGACATCCGTAAGTGCCTGGCATCTAACATGGAACCTGGTCGTAGCAACGACAATTCCCAGTAAATTACTCATGGCATCGTTATCCATCCTCGTCAATGCTAGGCTACTGACATGCTATGCTAATGTCAATGGGTGCCAGACTGCTCAGAAGCAGGGTACATACCTCTTCCGTTTCGCTTTTGTCATCTCCTTCCGCAATGCAGCGCCGTCCAGGGGTTTCAGGAGCTCGAATGCACAAAGCAAGTCTTCCGAAACACTAAACATTATAAAATTGGTTAATAAATGCCACACGCAATTTGAACCAGAACCTGACCTCATGCATGCACCGTAGTTGTCAAACTCTACACGATAATAAGTTTCGGTGTGGATAATTACGAACACTTCAACGTACCTCCACAGTAATTAGGGGCACTGAAAACAGTAACAAGCGTCCGGTCATTCCAGAACTCATATCCGTCCTCCACGACCATATGAGCACGACATATTAGATCCATGTCATACCGAACAAGGAAGTCGTTAATGATGCCTTTGCCAAAGCAATAACTGACTCCCCGTTCGTTATCCTCCCAATCTAGTGCAGTGTCCGATGGATCTGACCAAAGCAGATCGTTCAAAAGGCCATAATCAGGTACGTCTGTGGGTCGCTGTATACGTTTGATATCGTCCATTGAGTGAAGGGAAGGCGAGAGGCCTCCATGAACGCAAAATATTTTGGAGGCAACGATGGCAGCAATGGGTAGGCAGTTGAAAACATCAATGAAAGTCTTCCACGTCTTGATGTTACACCTTCGTTTACATTCATCATAGAAACCATACACTAAGATTCTTGTTAATTGGCTAATACGGAGATTGACGCAAACGACTCACCCCTGGTGACATTGGCACACTCGTGATTCCCTCGCAGCAAGAAAAAGTTCTCAGGATACTTGATTTTGTAACACAGCAACAATAATATCGTCTCGAGACTCTGTTTCCCCCTGTCGACGTAATCGCCAAGGAAGAGATAATTGGCAGCTGGCGGGAAACCACACATTTCGAATAATCGTATCAAGTCCGAATACTGGCCATGGACGTCGCCAACGATTTTCACTGGGGGTGACAATTCGACAAGTGTGGGCTGATTGAGGAAGACTTCTCGGGCGGTCTGGCAGATAGCGGCAATCTCTGTGTTTTTCAGACACAGCGACTTGCTCACTTTTCCAGTGTACCCTACGTCCAGAAGTCGCTGAATCATATCGTCGACATCGATCTGTTTCAGCCGCTCCTTCCCTCCATTTCCCACAGACTCGCCTTGAGGAAAACTACTAGTGTTCGAGCCTGGAGTGAATGGTGGACCAGAATTTGACAGGATGGTTTGAGTGATGGGAATATCAAGAGGTGCAGGGGATGGTTTTTGAGATAGTGATGTAGGCGGTGATACAGGAGTGGGTAGGGTCGTCGATAAATCATTGGGAGATGGTGAAGTGGGTGGCGTGGAATGGGACGATGCGGGTGTTCGAAAACTACTTGCACTTGAAGATATGACTGGGCCATCGTGATCTGATACACTTATGGATGGTGTTCCATTTGCTGCATGTGAAGTCGTTAAATCGAGGCCTTTGTTTACTGCAGCACCGGTGGACCGGGACAGACTGCCTTGTGGTGTACTTTCACTGGTATCGTTAATGGGGGTATCGACATTGAGTGCTGAGTCCTTGTCCTTCTCTCTCCCAGACTTCTTGGACTTCTTGGACGGTTGTTGGCCCATTGGAGCGGCCTGAGACGAGGGCGCGCTTGGCTGTGGAGATTGGGGCCTTGACTTAGAAAGCCTAGAGGTGAACACGGAAAGAAGAGTGGGCGCCAGCTTGAATATTGAGCAGCTTTAATCGAAAGTCGAGTCGGACAGCAAACCCAATTCCGAACGTTGGCCGGGAACGACGACCTCGTGTAAAAGCCACTTTTATTTGGCTTCTTATTTGTCTCATCAATCATTGAGCCATAACATAAAATTTTATATAAAGTCTCCTAGAACTTCCCAAACGTCTTTGCAGCTGCCTTGTTCTTTGATACACGTAGAACATTGAACCGTACAGTTTTAGAGAGTGGTCGGCATTGACCTTTCAAATGTCAGTTCCAAGTATTAAATCGAAAGACACGGATTCCATTCTCACCTACGGTCACAGTGTCACCAAGCTCAACACGGAATGCAGGAGAAACGTGTGCGGCCAGATTCTTATGTCTCTTCTCATAACGGTCTGTTATGAACGTCAGCTGTCACTACTCACACGCTTCATCCGCATGCACGCACTATACTTGGGAACGTAATGAAGATAGTCCCGTCGGATGATAATGGTCCGCGTCATTTTTGTTGAAACAACTTTGCCAGTCAGAATACGGCCACGAATAGAGACATCACCAGTAAAAGGGCATTTCTTGTCTGCCATACCATTAGCACCAAACGTATTCAAAGTAAATGCATGCGTACCAATGTATGTGCCATTGATGGCTTCTGCAGGGGTCTTATAACCAAGACCAACATCCTTGTACCACCGCTTCTCCTTAGTAGAGACCTTCTTTCCACCTGCCGTTTTCAAAACACGATGAGCTACTTGGACGTCTTACTCCGCAGACAACGTACCGCGCGCCTTGGCGTTCTGGAATAAATGTTGCTTTTGGAAAGCTTTTTCGATCTAATGAAGATTACAAGGTGAGCTCTGACCAAAGATACCATCACCAGTACACACCTGCTCAGCCATGGTCGGTGTCGAAACTGGGTCAAAAAGTTAATAAATGTCTATGGTAAACACAAGCAAACACAAGCCACCTCTAACTGTATAGCCCGGCAGTCACCGAGAACGTGACCATTGTGACAGCGATTTGTTTTCCCATGTTTGTCGTACGCGTTCTACGCGTCGAAATGCGTCGCCAGCTTACTTTAGGTTCGTTTGCAGTTATAGCTTACCCCATTACTGACTATGTACAGGTAAATTTTTTGAAATGCCTAAGCCAACTCCTCCACAACAATCAAGTCTCGCGGAAATGTGGGGAGGGCAAAGGAAAGCGCAGCCGAAACCGAGCGGATCCCAGCCAGCTATTGACGCTCATGATGCAAAGAATGGTACGCTTGTTTGTATCACATTGACGTCGCTTACAGTTCACCCCCACGTATAGGTGAGAGTACTAAGCGCAAAGAGCCGACGACTACCGTGGATGGTAAAGCTTTCATCTGTAACTTTGCTCGGAATAATCTCACGAGTCAGATAAGAATCAGTTGGTCAGCCCAAGTCCAAGAAGCGCAGGATTGTCGATCCTGTCGAGGACGAGACCGCATCTGGTACAGGAGTATTCTTCAACATGATCATACCCTAGTCTGATGCACCTCAGTCGAGACTACCGTTGCCCTATTGAACTTGGGCTCTACGAAACTAGATATGGATACCACATTGTCCGATAATGCGACCCTCCTAAATAAATCGAAAGGCAAAATGAAAGCGGCGGACACAACGGTGGAATCAGAATCAGATGCAGCTTCAGTTAGTAGTGCTGATGAAGGTGAAGATGGTGAAGATGGTGAAGAAGAAGGTGACGTAGAGTCGGGGGCTGCGTCGAAAACGTAAGGCTCGCGTATTTGAACTCTTTTGCTTACCTGACATGTAGCGTTTTCTAGCGCTGAAGCAGCTCTTTCCCGTACGGAAGAAGTTGACATTGAAGGGGGCTGGAAAGTTGGCGCACCGTACATTCTACCAAATTTTAGAATTGCTATTTCCAATGCTTATAATTGACATCCAGGGTTCCCTATGCTGCAATCACAAAAACTTTTTCACTAATTGAGGCCACCACGAAACGCCTCGAAAAAACCTCCTTGTTAACGGCATTCCTGCTTCTCGTTATACAACGAAGCGATAAAAGGGACTCCAAATCTCTTCTTCAAGCAGTATATCTATGCATTAACCGGGTGCGCCCTTCCTTATCGCCTTGGAAAACGTATCTGAGTAGACTGTAGCTGAGTCCAGACTATGTTGGTGTGGAACTTGGAATTGGCGAGAGTCTCCTTATCAAAGCTATAGTGGAGTCGACGGGAAGAAGCAATGCAGTTGTAAAAGCTGACCTCAAGAAAGAGGGTGATTTGGGGCTGGTAGCAATGGTATATCTCTTACTTGAAGTTATAGAACCCCAAGTTAAAGTTTTGTCAACTTCTAGAACTCCAAGAATAGCCAGAAAACCCTCTTTAAACCAAGACCATTGACAGTTCCATTCGTATTCACAAATCTAAGAGAGATTGCGCTTAGCTCCGGACATTCTGTCAGCTACAATCATCCTTATTATTATCCTTAAGCATATAACTGACTTTGCCTCGCTGTGTGTCAGTCACAAACAAAAAAAGTATCCATTATAACGAAACTTCTGGCTGCTTGTCAGGGTGTTGAAGCTAAGTACATTGTACGCAGTCTGGAAGGTAAGCTCAGAATAGGGAATGCGGAGCGCTCGGTGTTGGTTGCGCTGGCGCATGCGGCCGTTCTGGCAGAGAAGGAACGAAGTACGAAGTTTCCATCGATAAACTTTGTGTATGCCTTAACCACATGGTTTAGAGGGAAAGAAATGGAGCGAAGAGAAGTTGTCAGCTCGCTTGGAAGAAGGTGCCAACATTATCAAGGCGGTCTACAGGTATGTCCAGAGATTTCAGATGATGTCATCTCCAATTCATGTTGTTTTCAGCGAACTTCCGACATACGACCAAGTCATACCTGCTCTACTTGAATATGGTGTCGACGGTTTGCGAGAACGCTGTAAACTCACGCCTGGTGTTCCATTGAAACCCATGCTGGCAAAACCGACCAAGGCTATTGGGGAAGTCCTTGACAGGTTTGAGAACAAGCGCTTCACTTGCGAGTACAAGTACGATGGTGAACGTGCTCAGGTATGCGTGTCCGTGGGTGCGCCGATTTTCAGATGAAGCGAATTATTTCAGGTGCATAAGCTGGAGGATGGGTCAGTTGACGTCTTCAGTCGAAATTCTGAAGATATGAGCAAGAAGTATCCGGATCTTGTCGAACAACTTCCTCATGTGAGTTCGAAAATGCCGATATCAAGTGTTCTAACGAATACCCAGTGATATAGTGTATTGACGAGTCTACTAAATCCTTCATTTTGGATGCAGAGGCTGTCGCTATCGACCGCACTACAGGAAAGCTAATGCCTTTTCAAGAATTGAGCAGACGAAAACGCAAGGACGTAAAGGTGGAAGATATACAAGTTCGTGTTTGTCTCTTTGCCTTTGACCTCCTTCATCTTAACGGCGAAGTACGTGTCCATATCCTCTGTAAAATGCGAGGCTTGTACTGATGGGTCTCGTAGCCTTTATTGAAAAAAACACTCAGCGAACGGAGAGATCTCCTACGGAAGCATTTTAAAGTCGTTCCGGGAGAGTTCGACTTTGCTAGGTCATCTGACGGCGAAACAACGGACGAAATTCAGGCGTTTCTAGAGGAGAGTGTCAAGGACGGATGCGAAGGCCTCATGGTCAAGATGCTAGAAAGTGATGCGAGCTTTTATGAACCCAGTCGGAGGAGCGTGAACTGGCTGAAGGCAATTCCACACTTCGAAAATCCTCATCGACCAACTCCTGACGAATGTTTCTATAGCTCAAGAAGGATTACCTGGCCGGCATCGGGGACTCTCTGGATCTAGTTGTTGTTGGCGGTTACTACGGCAAGGGCAAACGCACGAATGTCTATGGTGCTTTCCTTCTAGCGTGTTATGACAGTGACTCCGAGGAATTCCAAACCATCTGCAAAATTGGTACGGGATTCAGTGAAGAAATTCTCCAGCTGCACTACGACACTCTCAAGCCGTTGGAAATGGTCAACGTCCGCGGTGATGTGAAGGCCGGAGGGGCAAAACCCGATGTTTGGTTTGAACCCAAGATCGTTTGGGAGGTGCTTGCCGCGGACCTGAGCTTGAGCCCTGTATACACTGCTGCCCAGGGACTGGTTAGTCCAGGACATGTTTTATCGATTGTATTCATGCTGTCAATGTAGGTCGAGGACAGGGGAATATCTCTGCGTTTCCCCCGCTTCCTGCGGATTCGGGATGATAAACCTGCAGACAGTGCCACCGGACCCGAACAGGTGAGGCTTGGCGTAAGTCTTTTCATATGCCCGTGAATAAAAATGTTGTCAGGTTGCAGAGATGTACGAACGACAAGTACTAGCTCAGAAGGGGGGAAAGAAGAAGAAAGGTAGTGGAGACGCTGACGACGAATTTTGGTAGCAAGGGCGATATCATTATTTGTGATTGGGTATTACGATAAAACTGGTATTCCTTCTGTCTAAGAATGAGGAAAGTATACCAGTCCATCACTTCCCAGTAGGGTTTTTTGCCGCGTTAACAGCTTCCATGACCTTGCCTTGCGCTATGTTCCCATCTTCAGCATGCGCAAGTAAGCCCAGCTTTTCTTCCCGGCCTCCATTATGCCAGTAATTTAGAAATCGTGCTTCCTGCACTGATTGTGCACAGGCATTGGTGAAGTGACAAGCAAATAAAAGATAATTTCGCGGTTGAACTTTCCATGCTGTAAAGTCCCTTCAATGAGTAAAGTCCGGTTCAGAAATCGACAGAACTGACCAAAGCGCATGAAGACCAAACTAGCACACATAACGACAGTGAACAATAAGTTGGGCAATGAACACTAATGTAGCTCACGAATAACATGCTAAAGCGGTAGTCATCGTCCCCGAGATAACCTCTTCATCTTTGCGTAAGTCTGCAAGAGCGGCGAGAGGGAGACCCCAGTTTGCGACCTGTTTTTGCAGGTCGGATTTAGATGAATTTGATCAAGTAAAGACTTACCGGCCCCCAAAAATGGGTGCCTATAAAATTGTAAGCTGTTAGTTCTGTAAACTGATCCTGAAAGAATGGCTTTACTAAAAAAATATTCTCGCGATGCTGGTGACCGCAACCAGGTGAAGAATGTGGAAGCCATGACAGAGTCACTTCCGAGTGCGCGTTTCTTAAAAACACCTCACGTGGCTCAAATGTTGCCACGGCGCTGCCAGGCTAATGCAGTCCTGAGCGTATCGCATCCTTCGATTTCAAGATTTTTTACGTCTAGGCCATCGTTCTCAACATACTTTTGCATCGTGAGCAATTCGGCGCCCATCAAAACCTGGCTCTTTGGAAAGAGGCACCCGAAAATTCTCAGTTATTGACATTGCCTTACTCCGTCGTTCGGCTGTTAATGAATTCGTACAGATGCAGCCAGCATACACCGGTCAGCAGCCCTATCCCTACTATGGATTACCCGCAAACCAGTATTTTTCACATACGCCGCACTTGGGAGGCTATGCCGGGCCCGCTGGACCTGGCGGCCTTCCAGACTACGGGCATTATTATGCGCCACAACCTACACCCTTTGCGCCTCCTGTGGCTGGCGCATTCAACAATCCTCAGGCAGTCGCACAATCAGCAGCCCAGACACCACGAATGCCCCGACCGAAGCATCTAACAAGGCCGCCGACACCTGGAACAAGCTTATTGCCTCGTAAATCTGCCATGAAAAAATCTGCATCTAACGGTGGTGCTGCGCAGCCTAGGCCACGGGTGGGCTCTGGCGCTAGGCCCCCTGCCCAAGTAGTACGGCAGCGCACAAATTCAAACCCAAGACCCACAACTCCGGAATTTTTTCCACGTTTGTCTGCAAAACCTTTTTCTTCAATTAAATTGAGATCAATCCCTGCAGATCATATTTTCATATCATTTGTCGGAACCAATGAACTTATCGTAGAGAATATAGGGCACCCGGAGGCTTTGAACGAGCTTAGACAGGAATTGTTCCCATTGTGGCCACCGGGAGTGACCTCTAACGAAAGTCAGGGCACCACGTGGCGGGTTCATTTTACCAATGACCCGTGGGCCAGTAGCGGTCCCGAGGGACTAATGTAGGCGCTTGTAATTTGTACATCTTTATCCTAGCTAATCAATTACAGGGCTTGGGAAATCATTACCCGGCTGTTTAGGCTTCTCGCACGCCGAGTAAGTGCATTTTTTTAATCATAACATAATGTATTCGACTGTTCTACCCGCACAGGGATACAGCTATCTCACGTCCATAAACACTGGAAAACCCGTTCGTGCCTCTGCTACTCTCATCATGTCTAAACACATATTTTCGAAATTACCTTTGTATTAAAGCCCCCACGTCTTGTCTTCATTATCTCGCAACCTGATTTGACTGCCGATTTTTTCCTCGCCCACTTTTCTCGATCCGGCCACCGGGTTACTTTGATCGACCCTCCTGTTGTCATCGGCGAAACCATTGTGGGAAATCTCAGAAATGCATTACCTCATAGTGTCGCGTCGGATCATGTCAGTGAAGATAATGTGCTAGTTGTTGAACTGAAAAGGAATGGGCTTGGAGGTAAGCGTTCCAGTTGAAGGCCAGTATTCCTGCCTAATATATTCCTAGCCCCCGAAGTGGACAAAAGTTTGTTCGTAACGCATGTACTAAAACAGATTAACACTATGGGATACACATTACAAGCCACCATACCTCTGGCGAGAAGAGGCATATTGGGACTTGGCAGAAGGAAGGAAATATGGGTTTTCAAAGGAGCTAAGGCTATGTTCTGAATATTACTTTGTACCCTGAGTATCTTATCTTTGTTCGCTGATATGAACTGAGCTGTATTGATTTTAGACTTTGTACACTGTCAGTTTTCCTCAGACGATTCTGATAACTCGAGAACTGATTAAACTACTCAACCGTGACGGGCATTTTAGAACCCCAGCCGCTGACCAGAGTCCAACCAAGTGTATATAGCAGGCGAGAATTCATCGAATATTCATCGCTCAGGAGCTGTTAAGACCAAGTGCAACGAATATGTGATATAAGACGGTGCGTAAAGACACGGCTTCTAATGTACTGGATGTCTAGGAGAATCTGCAAGTGCTGCCCACTTAATTATAGTGTCAGTGATTAAAGTTACCAGCTCGTGCTTCAATATTTAGACAATGGTAATGGCGAGTGCGCCGTAGGGAACTTTCTGGTCGAGACGGATAAGGTCTTTCGTGGCAAGTACTAGATAGTCCAGATGAGTCTATGAAGTTACTGGTAATCAAAGCAAGACACACCGAGACAATGATAAAAAGCTGCTGCGGCAACGTGACGGGTACTGGCGGCTTGAGGGACAATGTTGTCGAAAATGAGAGATACTAAATCAGGGAGGGACTGGTGCTGCATTTTTGCGTATCTATTCATCAGCAATAGTTAGCCAGAAGCAGGATCGTCAGAAATGGGGACAGACTCCAAAAAATTGAACGAGTTCCTTTCGAGGGTAATGAGGTTGATGTCTGATTGTTGAGACTCCAGAACAGGAGAATTGTGCACAGGAACTAAGTATTCAATTAACGGAGCCATATCGACAAGGAGACGACAACGTACCGTCAAATATGAAGTCTTCCCCACTTAACCGAGTGTCATGTCCTACGAGAGCAGGAGAGAAATCTCCCGCACTCACGACGCTCCCCATTCGGGTACTACCCCTTCTACTCAAAGACTTCCGATTGCCCCTCATGTCACGATCGATACTAACTCTGTCGCTACCTTGACCGAAAGGACCAACTGCGCCGCCGACCGATGAACTTACACCAGCATTGTCCCATGGGAACAAAGAGTTCTGTTGTGAATCCCCTGGCGGATGGTTTGGTATTCCAAGGTCAAAACCAGAATAACTTCCAAAAGCAGATGGAGGACGCGAAACACGGCGACCTTGGCCTGGTTCCTGTCGAGGCCGGTGAGTAACACATAGAAGACAAGAGCCGCCAAGTACTTACTTCAGACGAATGAAGACGACCAGTTTCACGTTGACTGTTGTCATCTATACCGCGCATCAGTGTCTTGTTGTATATGATAATTGAACTAATACCTTCCATCACGACATCAATGTTTGCATTCACATCAAAGCCAGTATTCCAAAAATCTAGGTCCAGAGGAGGATCCCAATTTGTTTCTTCACGATCTCGAGTCTCCTTGATTTTACGGCGTTTTGCGGGAGGCTGGCCTGTAAGAGACCAAAGCTCGATCGATCTGGAAAGTATGGCCGATAATATGAACAAAGACCTTGCAATGTAGGGAGTGCACCCGATCTAGCCTCGACTTGAACTTTGAAGATTTCCTGCCAAAAGTCCACCAATTCCTGCGCTTGGACTATGCGCGTGAATGAGCCTAACGAAATGGACACATGCTGGCAAACACTTACTACCAGTGGGAACACCCCATAACATATTCGCTACCATTTTTCCGATATTTTTTTCGGACTTCTTCTGGATTATTTCTCGTCGCAAGGCATCCTGTCCCTCAAGGTACTGCATACGCGCTTTCTGAATATTGTTTTTTTTTAAAATAAGTCAGAAAATACAGCAGCACGACTAACTTCATTTTACCTTCAACTCTTCGTCAGTAAGTTCAATCCTGGTATCTAAGAGCAACTTGGTCCTTTTCGGTTTCTTGATTTTTTCTTGAATATCATTTGCATTTTCATTTAAAGGTTGTTCTTCTTGCGACAGGAATAACCGGGCAAAACCAGCAGGAGTCGACACAGAACAAGGAGTGATATTAGAATCCGGCAGAGACGATGGTGGAAGGTTCTCTAGCATTGAATGATTAATGATCCCATCGACACCCTACGTAGTAAAGCCAACCTTTATCAGAGTTGGGATCAGTACGCTATGAAAATCAGATCAACTTTTAAACCATTACATGCGTCAGTTGGCTTTACCTGTTTCCCAGGTTGCAGGAACTTCTGTCTGCCGTTCAGGGCGACGACCTCTGGGTCCAGATGTATTTCCCTATTTCCGTCACACGCAGGTACCGTGTCGTCCCCCAAGTCAAAGTGAGAGTCCATACCCATGTCAACATTGTCAAATCCCACCCCGAGTGGTAGATCAATGTCCATTCTCCTGAGAGGGAGGGGGCTTGAGTTCGTCCCCAATGACATTCTAGCAATAAACACACTAACTCGTTTGAGTAGTTCATGGACAATCCACCCCAGCCGTCACCAAGTTCTCTCGCCAACTCGTCACCTATATCCCCGCCCATGTCGAGGCCATCCACAACATCGAAAAAGTTATCGAGACCAAACCCATCTTCAAGGAGCGATGACGACGGATCCATAGTTCCGATACCACGGAATGACGCGTCAAATGAGTTGGACAGGAGATGATCGTGGTGTTCTTGCAAGGTGTGCAGATCTGCTCGGACGTTCTCTGAAAGGGGAAGAGAGTTAGGCTTGTTTCTCTTTTTCGTCTGCTTTGCTTTGGGGTCAAAATCCTCATCTAGGTCGTCTGCAGCAGGTCGGTTTTTTTCTTATTAGGTGACAAGTTGTCAGACAATTTTAAGGAAGTGTAGCACAAATCATTTACCGCCGATATTAAGGTACTCGTCCCAGTCCTGAAGAATCAGTTAATGTAGTAACATTACCAGTAAATGACGAACATACAGCCACAAGATCGTCAAAATTCATCGCAAAAGCCGTTCTTGGATCGGCTGTCAGTGTCAACGCGGAGGGCCTGGCAATGGAAAGCTTCGGAATGTCATATATCAGAAGCATGGATGCTACGCACCTCGCGCTTCCTTGAGCCATCTGAAGCCCCGTGTCAGACGCAGGCATGGATTGCAGTTCTTGGACAACTTTCTTGAGGGAATTAAAACAAGTCGTAACATCCGACATGAAGATTTCTTGCTTGACTAGAGAGAAGGTCAGAAAAGCACCAAAACGTGAGGAATTTCGAACCCTTGTATACACTGGGTATTCAGAATTAGGACACCGCAATTATGTGGAGCATATATTAACCTTACCGCGCAACTCCTACCATCAGGTTACTCGACAGCCTCAAAGCCAAAGGCTCAGCAGGTTCAGCGATTAGGTCACATAATTGTGTAATGTCAGCTGTGAGAATAGAACGTTTGGGGAGTTTCTTGAATGACGATTTGGATCCGAGCGTGGCGGCCAGCCTTTTGCAAGAGTGTCAATACTTGAGGAATTTCAGACGATGCAAAAAAAAAGAACTTCCTCACCAAAGCAAACTGAAGCCACTATCACGCCTTGAAAGAAGTTCAGGGGAGAAAAACATATCGCGCAACCGATCTGAACACTACGCGTCAAGGTCGCGTCGACAGGACAGACAAAAACTCACGGTTTCCCAGACAGAACAACGAGAAAATACGAAATTACAGATTTAGGCGGCCACCTCCAGGAGTTTTGGATGCATTTAATAATTTGGGAATGAAGGGGACAAGTCTTAAATGTAATCGTGAAGGGCCGGAGTCACGCTGAGCTTCAAAGCACGGTATACACCGTGAGTGTAAAATAATAAGTACCAAGCAAAGTACATACATAATTGAGATACGGTAAGGGAGGATCATCAAGCTCTCATCCAACGCTTTCCATCTCCCCCAAGGAGCCTAGCAAAAAGCTCGTCGCGGTTTCCAACCCACCGAAACTTTTCCTCATTCTCGACCCGGGTTCCGTCTTGGCCTGTCTCGTCCCATCGTATAGAAAGGCCTTTGAACAGACCCGTTTTTTTGACACCGCGGAGATCCTGTAAAGGTACGGAAATCTTTGTAGTCATGGACATCATGGGCGTGAAGGAAAGGGTGGTGGGAGTTAGGTTGATTAGGCCTGGGGCTGCATTGTGCTGAGCAGGGAAGACTGACGGAAACAGGTTAGTGAAACAGAAAACTACAAAAAAATATGTGGCTAACTGTGTGACTCCACATTTACTTCAGGCTGTGTATTGCCTCTTGCGTGTTGTGAGATCAGAGACGATGGCCACTGTACATTTGGTTGGACAATTTTCTTGAAGGAAGACGACCCTTACACACCTGACCACCTGTCACAATCCTCTTACCGTCGTCCGCCCACCCTTTTCCAACAGCAGCGCGTGTACCCCACTTCTTCCAATCAATACTCTGGTCCCTATCGACTGAACTCTGATTACGGCCGTCGCCTCGTGCACCTATCTCACTATCGCTAGGATTCATTTTGTTCAAAGTCTTGGAACTTATAGGTTTCACGGGTAAACCTGCAGCCACACGTCGGGAAATGACTTCCATAGCGTAATCCGCATCGGTGGGGGCATCACTGAAAGGGGCTGGAAGCCTGCATAATTGGTTGAGAACATGTGGCGTAATGTTAGGTTAAACCTGAGCTAACCGGGCACGATCTTCAGGAGGAAGCGCTATGATGATAGGCGTAATATGCCAAAAGAATACGCCGCAGATGAAGTACGTCAACTTTGCGAGATATCTTGCAGACAGAAGTAGTGTCACGAGAAACAAGAGGAACAAAACCTAGATCACGTAAACACAGGAAATTGTGTGTGGAGGGGAGAACACACCGCCGCATACATGCGAGAAGACGCAGGTCGACGCCATATAAATATGCTGTCAAAAAAGCGAAAGGCATCATAAGTATCTGACGGCTGATATAAAAGAAGACCCACTTCTTGATCCTCTCGTGAAAGTCTGAAATTTCACTGAGATAGTGTAACATAATGCGTTTAATGTCTCTCTCCTCCCTACTTTCCCTGGAGTCATCAAACACCGATGCCCCCTCCACATTATCCTCCGTGGCATCCGTTGATTTTTCACCCATTTTCGGCTGCACAACCTCATTCCTCTTTCCTTTATCCCTCGCCAGATTTTTCGGTTTGGTCTGACTGGATTTGTTAAATAATTTCAACAAACGCCATGTATCTTTCATTCCAAAAGCTGAGGGGATGGACAGTCTGGTTTGGACTTCTTCACCAAACTCCCTTGCACGTTTGATTTCGCGCCTGTGTTCCCGGAGCTCAGTCACGGTTGGATACGGGAGAACTTTGCGGCGAACGAGGGAATAGAGGATTCGAAGGAAGACGGAAGGGAGGAGGAGGTTGTGATACCACAACACCCAGAAAACCTGAAATCAGGAATGAGATTTTTTTAAATCAATGGATTGGGTAAATGACGGTGCAGTAGATAGAGCTCTGCCTCTTGTCCTCCCACATAGCCAGTTTGCCCATATGGATGAGGAACGGTTTGTACGCGGGTTCGACAACTAAATATAACCGTTGAATGGTTAATCTAAGGCGACCAAGAGTAAATGCTGGGGGCGGTAATGGTGCCAGAGGAAGATTTGGTGCCACATATCGCTACGTAGGAGTTTGTTGGCTAATAACGAATGAGCTACGAAATAGGGCTCACGAGCGCAATTTCTGCTGAAAGACACCTTTCGAAAGACGTTGGAAGAGTTGCATTATCGGAGGGTAGATCATCCGAAGAATCAAGAGCAGGAACCCAATCACCCTCCTCGACAGGAACCGTATCGTCTTCAAATATGACGGGTTCCTTCTCGGAAGTCCCACGATCAGATTGTTCCAGTTTTCCACTGGAGGGCAGTCTGACCTCTGTCACGTACTAGTAAAGGGGACATGAGAATGTAACTCGATGTGAGAAAAAATAGGTGACCCACGGCTGAGAATAGGTTTAAAAACCGTTCTATTTCTTCATCGTCATATAGCTCTCGTAGTCGTTTCTCAGGAAGCTCATCTTCTACATTGTCATCTCCAATATTTTCACCGTCTTCTGCAATGATATGTGAAGTCACATCATTCGCTGGCAAGTTTTCATTAGTGTGAGTTACTGGGTGTAAACGTCGAACGGGTAGTGGAGGTGGTTTAGGTGAAGAGCCAGATGTAAGGGCTGATGGCTCACTCGCCATGAGTGTATGTGAGACAGGGTTGTCTGATCTTCACGTGACCGAACGCGACGAGTTCAACTTTAACCGTTGGCGACAACACACCACCATGAGTCAATCAGGTCTCTTAGCATGGGCAAACTCAATACGTTATACTATGGCATGCGATCATGGACGTCAACTTTTTGCGGACCAAATTCATACCCAAGGGTTTATCTTCCTTGACAGTTATCTTGACAACATCCTCGGTCCAAAGCAAGAGTAAGTATGCGACACATTACATGCAAATTTCGGTTAAGATTTTGCTTACAGACTCATGATTGAGCTCGTAAAAACACCGGGTCGAAAGAAAGTCAACAAAGCAAAGATGACTACTATTACCTCAAAGTTAAGAGGTGTTGTCTTGTCTCTCGAAGTATGTGTTTCCAACACTCGAAAATTGTGATGCTCACAGAATTTTAGGATGATGACGGTGAGAAGGAGAACGTTGATCCCGTCAACAATTTCCACAGGGCCCTATTGCAAGTCAGGGACAAGAAGTACGACGACGCCACGCAACCTGTCGATATCAAGGACCATAAAACCAGCGATACGGCATCTGAACAACCTGTCGCTCAACTAGAGGAACAAAAACCTCTCCCCATCCTTGGAAAACTTCACGCTCCCGAGATCGACCTTGAAGAAGATGCATCTGCTCCGTATTTGGTAATGGACCTACTCCAACAACCTAACGACGAAGATTCCGAAGACGTTGCGTCTCTCTTACCCTCGCGCTCCGAGCAGAATGACTTGTCCGTCATCGCAGAGGATGATGAATCTGCTGAGCGTAGTCGCACTTCTATTCATATCTCTCCTACACCGTGCGCGGCACCATCGGCCCTTCAAACGTCTTTAGCAACAGATACCAGCACCACTTTTCAGGAGAACCAGGCTGGATCTGTCCCACAACCCATGCCCAAATTACATCTTGAGAATGCCGCCGTTATCTACTCGTCGAACTCACCTGCTAACGCTAACGAAGCGTTGACCGACCCTCTGTCAACGGGCGCGCCTGTCACTTCGTCTCTCGATGCTCCTACTGATTCCAGTGTTCCTGTCCACTGCCCCGTATCACCAAATGAACTCATTAGAAAAGGCAGTGTTCCCCTTTTCCCCAACCTCCCTGTCCCCTTGGCTCTGAGGAAATCCATGCATGCCCCTCGGGACCCTTCTATGGGGATAGGACTAGGCTCAGCGACCCCTGCTCCTGTTGGGAAACGATCCTCGTGGTTGATCAAGGCGAGGGAAGCAAATGCGATGGAGCAAAACGGTAAGAGGACGAGTACCTTAGGTACGACAGGGACGGGGGCGACTGTCGGGATGAAGAGGAAGAGTGGCGACTTATTTGGCGATGAAGTTAATGGAATAATGGGTGACGATGTGGGGAACAGCAAGGCAGCAAAGCTTGCTGATGGAGAACGGTTCAAAGCGAAAGATACGGGAGGTAGTCAAGAGAGGATACAAGCAGACATATCAACGGGAGCACGTCTCAAACAACTGCATCAACGTGCACCCCAACTCTCCATCCCAACCCCACCTCAATCGCAGTATCAGGAACCTATGAAAGTGGGTAGGGATATAGTAACATCGGAGTTCAATAGCCAGGACGGAATGTTAGATCGACTAAAACGGACGGTGGAGGGCCTTGGAGCGCGCGTCGGCAAGAGCATGGGTAAGTCTTTGGGTGGAGTTGCTGCCGCTAACGCTTTGGCAGAAGCCAGAGCTGCTGCCGAAGCTAGAGTTGCGGAACGGGAGAGGAACAAAGACGAAGGCGTGGCGAGTATTGATGGGAGGAATGACGTTGGCCATGTCGTTGGGTTAACCTCGAAGCCACAAGGTGTCCGTCCCACGGGAGAAGGGAGGCTTAGCGTTTCTGACCTTGTCGCTCCCCATCAAGGCCAAGAACACTCTAAAGTTTTCCAATCTCCTATTACGGATTTAATACCTCCTTCCAATAATGCGACTACCAGCTATGGGAGTACATCTACGACTCCTCCCCATTCGCCTCCTACCAGTCGCCCAGCAAGCTTTGCATGGCCATCGGGTCCGGTATTCAACAAGCCCCCACCTGTGTTCGTGCCTCCCCCCATTGCTCCAGTTGCAAGTCAACAAGCTCGAGCAGCGACTTCTGGCAAAGCGCTTTCGTCTAACTTAGCTGCTCCTACGTTTTCAATGCCTGTACCTGCGCCTCTGGGTCTTGGTAGGGAAATTCCACCATCATCTCTATCCAATTCGCGCCCGCCAGCCTCCCTCTCCGCTCAGTCAACTATGGAAAGCATTGCCTCTGATCGAGTTTTTGATGCTGAGAGCGCGCCTGCGTGGATGCCTACGACGCAGGACACGGAGTACTCGTTTGAATCTCAGCCCCTTGCTCAATATCAGCATGTGAATGACCTTGACGAGGATGACAGTTGGCCGCTAGACGAAAAATTGTCAGCTGGTAACGTATGGCCATTTGGTCATCCTGTAAAGGAAGATAGTTTGACATGGAGTACGTTGCCGATGGAAAGTCAGAGGGCAGAGTCAGGGGCAGAGTCCGGGCCCGTCGAAACTAACGATCGAGAAATCGAGTCGTCGCAGAAGGGGACGAACCTTGTGGTACCTGGGGCATTCGATAAGGATACGGGAAGGGAGTATGACGAAGAATATTTAGGATTGGACGAGAGTGAAATCGAGGAACTAGCGGAGGCAGGTAAATTGACAGTCAGTCTTGTCGAGGTACGTTTTGTCGTGCTTACTTTCTACGTGATTCACAATGCTCAGTAATATTTCATATGCAGCCCAATGCGGACAGAATGATATCCAGGAGCCAGAGTCAGTTGTCAATGACCTCGTCATCCTCATCGAATACAGGCTTCCTCGGCCAGGCTTCGAAGTTGGTCAATAGTGTATTAGGAACAGGGAAAAAGGGGAAAGTGGAAGTAAAGAGCCTCCAATTGGCTGCTGTCGCTGCCAAGAAGGTACGTATTTGCGGCACAGATGATTCGACACTGAGACTAATTTATACTACAGCAACAGGAGGAAATGGACAAGAAGGCCGTAAGATTGAAGGAGATGGAGAATCGGCGTCAAGCGGCGTTACAGAGGAAGACGGAGGAGGAGAAGTCCAAAGCTATGGACCAAGAGAGAAAGATGAAAGAAGATGGAGAGCGACGGAAGAGAGAACGCGAAGAGCATACAGAAAAGCGGCCCCTGAAAGGTACAGTCAAGAAGGTCAGGTGTGAATGCATTCGATGCCTCCTCCGATCGCTAATATTTCTACAGGAAGAGGACAATACCAAGAAACGCAAAGTATTCGTCGAGATCGAAAAGAAACCTGAGGTTAAAAAACCGGCTTTGAAGGCTCTCAAGCCAAATCTCTCTGCTTCGACCGCAACGAAGACGGCTAATGTACCTAGGCCTGCTAGCGCACTGAAAAATCCCGTCCTGCCACCTGCCCTCAACTCGTCGACCGTGTACAATACCGCCCAGCCATCTCAACCAGTCACGACGTCGCCAAAAATGGCAGACGCGAAGATGACCATTGTTGCTGCCCCATCTACTGCGAAGCCGACGGCCAAAGGCAAGGGGAAAGCCACCGTCAAGAACCCTGACGACAGTCACTTCGACAAACAACCATCACATCTCGTTCAGAACCAAATGGCAGCTCGCGTGAAAGCGCAAATACAAGCTGCAAAAGAACCTGAATCCGAAATTGCAAGCGAAAACATCGAGCTACCAGAAATCGTCAGCGATTTCTCCGACTCTGAAGACGGGGATCAACCCCGGACATTTGATCCACCTGATTGGGCCCAGTCACCAGAATTGAGGCAGGCTCTGCAGATGCAGAGCACTGTGAATCCTGATGACATCTTTGGAGCAATCAGGCCCTTACGGATGGAGGAGTTATTTAGGACCAGGACTAGCCGGTTTAGGGCGAGAACGAGTTCTGCAAATTGGCATGGGTCTGATAGATTGACTGCTGAAGAGGTGAGGGAGTACACTCGACGGATGGGTTACCAGTAAATTGTCTTCATTCTTGTAATTCGGGACATCGGCCCGTTGTGGCGTGTACTATTTGTTTGTGTTATACTTACTCAAGCAACGACCGTGACACCAAAGCGTTGAACAAATAATTCCATTTGGCTTTACACCATGACTTCCTCATCGTCCTCGTCACCAGAAATATCATCAGCGGGTGTTGATCTACAAGACAGGTTCTCTTACAAGCATGCGAGTCATGACGAGGTTCTAGAGGACCTCTCAAGGTACAGTTATCCTTGTCACAACATTTTATATCCTACTCATGGGATCTGCAGTCGCTTTATTCTTAACCTTCCAGACGAGGAACTCGCATCTTTGGAACGGATATGTTTTCAAGTGGAGCAAGCGTACGGATTTGGGTCCTGAAGGGAACGCTATCATTAACCACATCTTGCTCAGACATTGGTTCTACGAGGATTTTATTCGAGAAGAGAACCCCAAATTCCCTTCCTTGCCACTCAAGAAATTCTCGGCGATGTTGTTTCACGCATGCCCCCTACTTCACCAATGGAGTCATGACCACGAACAAGCCTTCAACACATTCATGCAGTACAAGACAAGAGTACCCGTATGCGGCGCAATCATGCTGAATGACACATGGGAAAAAGTTCATTTCATATTTCATTTCCGATGTCGTGGCTACCTTGGCTAACACACGGATAACCAGTGTATCCTGGTCAAGGGTTGGAAGTCATCGTCTGGGTGGGGCTTTCCAAAGGGGAAAATCAATGAAGATGAACCAGAGCCCAACTGTGCAGTACGAGAAGTGAATGCATTACTTGAGGTTGTAGACCATCTATTAACTCTTTTCTCCGGGTAGGTTTTGGAAGAGACCGGATACAACCTGGCGGATCAGATCGATCCTCAGGACGTCATCGAAATGTCCATTAAAGAGCAGAAAATTTCATTGTATATTGTCACCGGTGTACCAGAAGATTACCCGTTCAAGACGAAAACAAGAAAAGAGATCAGCGTACGGCCTTTTGCAGTAGATTTCAACGAGTAATGGCTAACTTCTTCGCCCGTTCAGAAAATTGAATGGTTCAAATTAACAGATTTACCGACGTGGAAAAGAAATAAAGCTGCGCCGGGCAAGTTCTATCTAATATCCCCGTTCATTGGGTAAGCCGACTCAGCCTTGGCATAGATGCACTATTAATTCAAAAACTTTCTGCAGAGCATTGAAAGCGTTCATCAACGAACGAAGACCCCGTTGTCCACCACGCAGAGCACTGAAGTATAACAAGAACGGCGCAGGTCCACAGATCAGACCGGATCCACCGACGATCTCCCACTATAGCACTTTCCACGACAATACACAAGAGTCGAGTTCCCAGTCTTCTTCTGCTGATAATGGTGATCCACACACACCCTCTCCTCAGTACACCGAATCCGTAGCCAGCTATGCAAATGGCCCCAGTGTGGCAGAAGACGACCTGACCAGAGCGATTGCCACACAAACATTGGATCCACACTTTGCTCGTCTCCTTACTTCGCTTTCGGTGTCTGCCAATGCCGGCGTAAAGGATGACAAACCTGTTCTTGCCATTAACACCCATGATCAACCGCATGCACCTGCGACACCCGTCCCCGTTACGGCATCATCTACCAGCTCCCATCCATTATCAGAGCCTGTAGATCGGGCTGATTGGTCTACTTCTGTGCCCAGACGGCTGTCGGATAGACCGACTGATCAATCTTATACTCCTGCAATTTCCAGACTGCCATCAAATGGGATTCCTTCTCTCCCATCTTGCTCTTCCACAGCCACTACGCATTCTTTTGAGCTCTCCCCCGTGAGCCCTCGTCTCATTGACAATAACGTGCACGTGTCTCGCCGCCAGTCTAGTCAGTTCCCTACTGTACCGTCCTCTGGTTCAGTGGCTTCATCGGCTATCTCGCCGCCTCGCGGTATGACTTCTCGACGTAGCTCGAGTACGGCAGACATTTCTCCCTACCTCACCCGGCCGTCAGAGATGCCCACGTCGGCGAAACGATTGAAACAACTTGCTTTACTGGAGAGTGTTGCTGATGAGTCTGCTAGGTTGACGCCTCTCCTTGGTAACCGAGAGCTCCCTCGTGGGGCATATACAAACGGGTCTCCGATGCCTCAGGGCGCAAGACATAGTCTGGCACTTGAACCCCCAGCATCGGTGCCACTTGCTCATCATAACGACCCGAACGACTTGCGCGTAATCTATTCATCTGGTCCAGGAGCAGTTTATCCGCAACCCGTACATTATGTGTCTTCACTTCATCCATATCCACTGCACGATGATGGATTCCAAATACGACCACAGACAACTCCTACTTTCCATCATCTCCCTATCCAACGTCAGATTCCTCCGAGTGTTAGCATGAATCAGGTTCAACTTCTGGCTCTTATGAATGGCACTCGAGTTCATGGGGCACTTTTGGCTGCTCAAATGAATAATGGGATCGGCGGCCACAGATGAAGTTCAGCTCATGACTTTTTATTCACTTCGTTCTTTAATGCCAATCCTCCTCTCATTTCGTTGCCATATTTACTCTCTTTCTGTGTTCGCGCATATTATTTACCGTGTCTTTCCACAACAGGGTAGGACATTCTCAAACAATCATTTATCGCTTAAGCCCCCATCGTAACACATTTGTGTAGTATTATAGCTAAGACGAGCAACGTCCGAAGCGAGTAGCATGAAATGATAGCAGTTGACATGTTCTAGAGCACAGGGTCACAAAGTGTTACGTGGGAATTATATGAGACACGTTCGTTTACGAGCGGTAACGTCGATGAGCATATGTTTTATATCATTTAACTTATGGACATCGGAACCCGTGTCTCCATCTAACAGCAATTTATCGAGCTAGCTATGCTGACCAGCAATGGAATTAAAATATTTTCGGGTCCGTCTTTTTTTTTTTACCGTTTACTCGGTTCCCTCGTTTTTGACCGGCACTCCAGGGACGAGCCATCCTGAGCTAGCAGAGATAATCGCAAGACGGTAGATTTTTTATATATCACCATTTGTCTCAAATTGGCTTTACGTTGTCTAGGATTGGTTTGCCCCTATCCAAGGCAGAGGTCACTCGCAGCGGTATCGGCGAAACCAATGTGCGCATCGTTGAGTCAGTGCGTGAAGATGATGTGTACATCGTCAACACAGGCTGTGGGGCGGTCAATACATCTCTTATGGAGCTATGTATCATGATTCACGCATGCAAGATCGCGAGTGCCAAAAGAATCACCGCTGTGCTACCTCTATTCCCTTATGCTCGACAAGACAAAAAAGACAAGAGCCGAGCCCCGATTACTGCAAAATTGGTTGCGAACATGATCCAGAAGGCGGGATGCGACCATGTCATTGTGAGTATGTCGCTCCCCCCTCTACCGTTCCATGTTTATGTACAAGTATCTCATAACGCGGTCGTTAGACGATGGACCTACATGCGTCACAAATCCAAGGTTTTTTTGATGTACCTGTTGACAAGTGAGTCCTGAAAGCATGAATTTTGATATTGCGCACTCATTGATTTACGTGTACAGTGTGAGTAGTGTGCACGTCTCGTTCGCAATAATACTCACATTTGTCCGAAGCTTTACGCGGAACCGTCCGCTATACTATATATTCGCACAAATTTCAGCCTTGACCAAGTCGTCATCGTTTCCCCAGATGCTGGGGGGGCTAAAAGGTGGAAACATCCGGGTGCTCGTTGTAATCATCATCACTCATGGCATCGTATAACCCAGAGCAACGTCGATAGCCGATCGTCTCGGTGTCGATTTTGCATTGTTCCACAAAGAACGCAAAAAAGCCAATGAGGTTTCTCGGATGGTCCTCGTCGGCCATGTCAAGGACAAGGTGGCTATCCTCGTGGACGACATGGCGGATACGTGCGGTACATTATGTTTGGCGGCTCAACACCTCTCCGAAGCCGGAGTCAGTAAAGTTTATGCAATCGTGACGCATGGAATCCTCAGCGGCAATGCCTTGAAGTCTGTGGAAGAAAGCGCACTGGAGAAATTGATAGTGACGAACACGCTTCCACAGACTGGAAATCAAGCACAATGCAAGAAGATCGATGTGATTGATATTGGTGCCGTGCTTGGGGAGGTGATCAGAAGGAGTCATTACGGAGAGAGCGTGTCGAAATTGTTTGACGAGGTTCCATACTAGTATGTTTTTATAAACTGGAATCCAAAGCTTCTTTGATTGGAGGTTACCGGCGTACTGCGAGCTCGCGAAACTGAGGTATTAAGCTAATGTGTACTAGTGCCCGAATCGGATCAGGATCACCAGGCTTGTGCCGGCACTAAGGTGCAAACCTACCGCCTTCTTTTCCTTGAGCTGGCGGTTACCGTTTACCACTGACTTCGAACCGAGCTTTGCTGTCGTCGTACTCCTCGTCGTCGTCGTCGTCGTCGTCGTCGTTATCGTCGTCAACGGTCTTTCTTACCCTTTCTTAAGTTTATTATATGTCCTCTTTTTGACTGGTCCCTATTTCCTTCCCTTGTCGATCATCAATTTACCCCAGCACCAACCAACATTCACTGGGCGATGCCAGTCGTATCATGTACGCATCCTCAACCAATGTCCACCAAGGCCATAATTCGCACCATAACTCTCAAATCTCAAATGGTTATGCATCGCCCTCCTCAAATCAGAACGGCAATTCCCATCATCCAACTCAACCCGTTGCACCGGCTCAATCCCAGCGTTCAGCGCCATCGGTGGCAGCGAAAGATCCCATTACCGTTGTCGGGGTGCCGTCCGTGTCTATTCAGTCAAATCGTCTTATCGTCGGCAGCTCCCAGACCAGTCAGTGCAATCTCAGCTCTATCAAACAGACCATCATTTTTTTTTTTGGCAGGTTCGACACGGTCCTACACGCCCCTCAAGGTCTTGGGTGATGGCTCATTCGGTACAGTTTGGTTATGCGATTGGCATGGGACGCTACCCCCCAATACACCGTTGTCTCCTATGCAATGCGGCGCGGGCGCGAGACCGGAGTGGGCAGGGAAAAGGCTCGTGGCAGTCAAGCGGATGAAGAAGAAATGGGAAGGCGGCTGGGATGAGTGTAAAAAACTTAAGGAGCTCGAGGTATACCGCCATCTTGTAATCTGCGGGTTTTCTCTTCTGATTTGCATGTTCGGCAGTCATTGCGTGCGATACCCTTTCATCCTAATATCATTCCCCTATACGACTTTTTCCTGCTACCGGCTTCAAAAGAGCTCTATTTTGTTTTCGAATCGATGGAAGGTAATCTATACCATCTCATCAAGGCCAGGAAAGGTCGTCCACTTGCCGGCGGTCTCGTTTCTTCTATCTTCCAACAAGTAGTTGCCGGACTAAATCACATCCACACCTCGGGCTACTTTCATCGTGACATGAAGCCCGAAAACGTGCTCGTCACCACTACTGGATTGTTCGACTATCACCCCGTATCACCCGTAGCACTCACGAGTGCGACTACGGAGAGGGACGTCGTGGCTATTATCAAGCTAGCCGACTTTGGCCTCGCACGGGAAACGAAAAGTAAACCACCATATACCGAATACGTGTCGACTCGGTGGTATCGCGCCCCTGAAGTGCTATTGTTAAGTAAAGATTATTCAAATCCGGTGGATATGTGGGCGTTGGGCACTATCATGGCTGAACTTGTCAACCTGAGACCAATGTTTCCCGGATCTGGACAGGTCGATCAAGTGGCGAGGATATGCGAAGTCTTAGGCGATCCGAGTGACGAATATGGCACTGACACACGGGGGAAGCCCATTGGCGGCGGAAAATGGAACAAAGGGGTCAAGATGGCCAAGGCTGTTGGATTTGCGTTTCCCAAGGTGATGATGACGTTTGGTTTTGTAGGATGACGGCTTTTCTGACAAGGTTATATAGATCCAGCCAAAAGATTTCTTTTCACTTTTCGATCGAACGGTGCCTTTGTCATTGATTGAATGCATCAGTGACTTGCTCAAGTATGATGCCGACCAACGTTTAACGAGCCGACAATGTCTGGAGCATCGCTACCTTCGTGAGACGATACCGCGTAACAACATACCCATCCCCTCAGGTCTACAGACCGCCATGTCCAGACCACCTTTACCCATACCCACAAAGTCTCAACAACGAAACGGTCCAACACCATCTGCATCTCTGCCATCGGCCTCCCCTCACAACGTGCACCATTCACATTCCAACCCTTCTGTCCTGACAACAGCTTCCACACATCATTCGCAAATCCCTGATGCATCGTCATCCCACCGTTCTGTATTCTATCCTGCGACCGTCACATCTACCATATCACGTTCATCGCACACACTGTCAAAGGTTTCGGAATATACCAACGACACGCGAACTCACGAGCAACAGGGTATTTCTGACATGATACAAGAGGAACAGCGGGGCCACGCATCGTCTACGTGGGGTGTCTCCGCCAACGATGACTTTGACCAGCGTATGGACTCTCCCCAAGGCGAAGAAATTACGGACGTTACCCGACCGCCAATCGAGGTGGAAACCAACAATGGCCACCTCCCAGGCGTCAAGCCTAGCAAACTCAGCGGACTCAGCTTCAAGAAACATGGCAAGTGGGGGCTTGGCATGTTCGGACATGGGGAGAAGTCGAATCAATTGCCACCTGTGGATGAGGTGGTTGTCGCAGCCTCGAGTTCGACTCCGTCCCTTAAACGCACTCAGTCTTCAAGCACTGACAGCAGATCATTATCGGAAATGTCTCCCATCGCAGTCGACCCCCCACCACGGTTTACGGATCTCAAGCAAGTCAAAAAGGAGGCCGAGCGCATGCGTCGCGAGGCCGAGAAACAGCGACGTGCTCTTGCTGAGAAGATGCAAAGAGAACAGGCGCGTGCTGTCATGCAGAAACGGAAGATCATGGCACAGACTGCTACCGAATTTGGTTGGAAGTTCGCTATGCCTGATCAGCAAGCAGCTTTATCTGCAGTATTGTCTGAGGGTGCGTTTAAAGCCAAGGAGTCGGTTTCAGGACCGATACGACAGAAGGAAGGTGCCAATCAAGGCTCGACAACGGTGAAAGCCGCCGCGAGATTCAGCAGTCAGGCCGAGAACTCGTTTGGACCTGATTGGAGAAGTGATACTGAACGAATGCCAAAGGTTCGACGGAGAGAGTACGACGATGATCATTCGTCTGACGTGCACAGTGTCGGGCAGTTGTCGTCAATCTCATTCGCGACAGGCGATAGCGACCCAGGGCCAAATCGAATACGGACTCGACCGAGCTTGTTTGGCATCAATCGAATGACCTCCACTTCATCTCTTCGTACATCTTTCGACGATTTCCCTTCCTCCGCACGCTCTTCGAATTCGCTTTCTGCGGAACATCAACTTGCAAATGATTTCTTCACTAGAGCGACTGTTGATCCATCATCACCAATCTCGAGCAGTTCTTCTCCACCGCCAATGCAGATGCTATCGCTATCACCTTCCCTATCCCCTCCGCCCTCGTGGATGCAGTCATCAAATGACGCCCGGAGTCTCTCATCACAAGGGCATCAACATCCTCCCTATGTCACAACGTCGCCTCCATTGCCTCAGCATCCTGCACATATAAATCCACCGGGACCTCCCAGTCCGTTTGAGTTCAGTGGACTCCGTACTCACTCTCCTAGTCCGTACCCTCCAAGCCCGGGCTTCGGTTCCAAGCCAACTATTAACCCCATCTTCAAAGTTGTGAGTCTCATGTAAAGTGATTTTGGTTTCACGACTGATATTTATCTCACCCGCGAAGCCTCCATTACCTTCACCCAATGACTCTCGACTGTCATCGCCTACATCCTTGCCACCTTTCTCGCAGCTAGAAGCCGTCGCCGAAGGGGATTACTCCGTCTCCTATGTCTTTTCAGAGTCCTGATGAAGAGGGCTCGTCCTTGTTCCAATGCACACTCTTTCGACTTATATCTTTTTCTCTTGCTGGTCTTTCCTCTTACTCATCTGTTGATCTCCTCCACCCACTCACCCACTCATTGCAATTTCCTTTGTTTACATACAATATTCGCATCTTCCATCACTGCGGACCTAGGAGCAGAAGGCACATACCTAATACTATGACTTCAATACCTCCGTTTGTCTTACCGTACTCACTGTTCGCTAGTTGCATCACAACCAAAGCGAGGCATAGTAGAGAGACTTGTATTTTTATGCTTGCCGGCTTGTACAATTGCAGCACAAAACGACACTGTCTACTTGATAAATATTACATGCTCCGAGGTACATATTTTCATTCTAATTCCAGTGACGCAGTACTCTGGATACATGAGGAGGTCGTGCTCTACGATGAAACGAGGCCAGCAACTTTGATACGTATTAATGATGATGTGGAATCTGTTCAAATCGCAGGCCACTGGATAATATCGTTAAGCACGCGAGCCCGGCCGAAAAATGTCACCAGACGTACCAGTAACTAACGAGTAAAATAGGCGGATCTATGTTAGTACAGGTGTCAGCTGTAGTGCAAATGAAACATACCCGCATGGCCGAGGACCAGGTGCATCCTGGCTCATGGGGTTAGCATCGACAGATAGTCAGTCACCAACGAGTACTCACCAAATTGATGTAGATTTTGGGATGACCAAGAGGACCACCTCCTGCATAAACACATCACACAAAGAGTATGACGAGATTGCATAACTGCGTACCACCATCGCACACGGCTTTTCGACCATCAACGAGCCTCACGGGTTCGTTGCTAATGAGCTCCATCGCACTGAGTGGGTTGGGCTGCAACTCCATAACAGTCTGCTCAAAGCGCGGACCCGACTTGCCCACTGGGCGTGCGCGCTGGTTGGTGGACCACGTCGCTGGAGAGTTGGGCGCCTGCGAGACGGGTGATGAGGTCGATACTTTGTTGGGGGAAGTGTGCGATGAAGGCAAAGAATAACCGCGTATTAAGGACCGGGTTAGTTGAGGTACTACGCGGCGAGCGAGCAACATGGATATCCAGTCGTCGTAGTCAAGAGGATTGCTTTATATGGAAAGTCTCTACTAAACATGTTATTCTATTGAATCGGACGTATTCCTATCTCGCTTTCCCGCTTCGTGTCACGTCTGAGCAGACATGCCTGACATATGTTGTTGGACTTTGCACAAGATCCACAGATGGAAATTGTCTTGAGAGTGATTTCTGCATCGGAAGTACACCGATAGATGGTAAAGCTCTGGTTGCATTTACTGCAAAGACGGCTAGATTCTTGCTTGGACTAGATAATATGTTAGCGAGAATTGATGACAGCCTCAAGTGCGTACCATTCGGATGAAGAGGATGTCCGATGAACCTACAGACGCCTAGTTCAGTTAAGGGAAAGGGCTGTGACAGTAAAAACGCACATGTTTTACATAGGAGGGGTTCATTCGGCCATGGACGATGTCGTCTCGGGTTTATCCATTCTATTGTGCACTGCGACCTCATCAGCTGTCATGACTATTTTTGCAAGAAAACAATGCAAAACTCACCCTCGGAGTGTGTCTATTGATCAGTTTCACCCCATTCAACGTCAGATGGTCATCCCAATGGGCCGACACCATATCATAGAACCTCGACACGACCCTCTCCTCGGTAACTAACTGCCACCGCTTCTCCCTCAAAAAACGTGCCTCCCCCCCATCCAAACATTTGACGTTTTCGTCTGTTAGCTGCAACATGTCAATTGTATATTTACATAAATGAACAGGACAACGCCAGAGGAAGCTTGAATCGGGGAGGTCTGGTGGGTGCCACAAACAGGGGGGGACAAGTGCCAGGATATCGGGGTCGGGGGGTTCGACTGAGCCGGAAGAAGAGTCGGACCACGATGGGGTGGACGGTTGTGAAAAATCTGAGTCGTAGGTGTAGGTAGGCATGCCTGATAATTCTTCTTCCTCCTCCTCCTCCTCCTCTTCGCCTGCATTCTCACCTTCATATTCTGGTGTATTCGGTTCGGGCGACCGTTGAAACTGCATTCAAATCCATATATGAATGCCATGATACCAATATAAATAGATAGATACCTGTTTCGTCTCCTTCATTTTCTTTCGTTTGCCAGCTAGACGTAGTTTGTGTATGTCTGTGCCCAAAATCGCAAATGAGCGCAAGTCAATTTCGCTGTCCGATCCTTCGGAGTTGATGTCCTTCCCGTATCCTAACCCCCACCTCACGTTATGACTTCCCGCCTCTCTTCGCTCCTTTCTTACCAGCTCACAGAACGCTCTCCAAGTATCTATATCTACGACCCTCTTTGACACCCGTTTCATCTGCTGATCTGCGAGTATCCATTCGGCCTGAGAAGCGAATATTCCAATGATGTCTGAACGTGCAACGTGACGTGGATGTCTGGGCCTGATAGTGTAACCGTGTTCATCGACGTCAGAGTCTACATCCTCGTCGTATATGTCGCGGTGGGAACGATGGCAATTTTTAAAAGAGAATCTTTCCAGATACTGCGTCACGAAGTAGTTTATGGTGCGTTTCTCTGGACGCGGTGCATGAGGGTCGGTGCTGACGATGGTGTTCATCAGCTTCAAAAGTTGGTAGAAGCACAAAACGTTTTGGCTTTTTTCGTATATCTGAACATCCATGGTCAGAACTTCATAACGCCGGTTGCTGTCGCACAGAGTCACTAACGATGATCCTTCTAGAAGAGCGAGCTCGCACGTACCGGTCCTTTGATGTCAAAAGTAAACCATCTGGAAGGAGACTTGCTATACGAAAGTTCAATATCGAACAGACAGGACTGACATGGAACTTACACGTCATAAATGCTACTGTCATATTCTTCTCTCCTTTGATCCACACCTTCAGTTTCAGTAACCCGTCCTTCCCTTTGCCGAATATGTCGCCAGCAAGTAAATCTCTCTCATCCTTTCCACCATAAATGGCTTCCAACCTAAGTCTACTGACAGGGTTAAGCTTCGATTGCATCCCTTTCTCGATATCACGTTTCTGGAGATCTATTTCAAGCCACTTGCGGCCGAGGTCTGAAAGCCAGGAAAGAGATCGGATTTCAAGAATGCCATAGAAGCAGATTGGGTGCGTTGCTGTGGGTGCGTTTGAGTCAGGGTGGGCTTCGGTTTCATCAAGGCTGATACTGGATGTAAGCTAATGAAAGGATCAAATGATAGCACTGAGCTCACCCGATTGGTTGCCCATCACAATCCATCCAAAGGCTCTTTAAACCGAGCACACCACCTTGGTTTGTACTTTTGCATTTTTCACTCAGGATGTCTGCGTCGGTGTATGGTCCAAAAGGCTTTGCAAGCAGTTCTCGTAGAAACATAGAATACGCCGGTAGTTCCCCAAAGTCTGAGACAACTAGTGCAAGCGCCAGTAAGCCGAGTCAGACATTTCCAAGTCTAAGCAGCAGCAAAAGTTGTGTACGGGCTCAACCCCAAACAGCACTACGGATCACGTGTATGTATTTACCCCCCTTTCATCGACGGCCATGAGAGTGTCCGACGCCATGGCCAACAGGAATATATCTATACCCCTTGGTATCATCATCGGCTTGGTAGCTTCTTTTATTCAATCTTTAGGTCTCACAATCCAGCGTAAAAGCCATGTTCTCAACCAGCACCTGCCACAACACGAACAGCGTGCCGAGCATCGAAGACCGTGAGTGCAGACACGCATGCTCGTGTTCATTTCCGTCGGAACTTCTATCTGACATTCTCGATCAGATTATGGCTGCTGGGTTTTGCCGTATTCATCTCATCAAACGTGCTGGGCTCGCTCGTTCAAATTGCCTCTCTACCTGTCGTAATACTAGCGCCACTTGGGGCAGTCTCCCTCCTTTGGAATGCATTCTTTGCCCGCTTTCTCCTTGGTGATGTATTCTCACCGTGGATGATACTCGGCACCTTCCTCATCGCAGGCGGTGCAGTCTTAATCGCTGTTTTCGGTATCGTACCCGAACCTACACGGTCTCTTGAGGATCTGCTTGAATTGTTCAGTAGACCATTATTTGTTGTGTATTTCTCGCTGTTGGCTGTGACCGTCGCCGTGTTTCTCGTGATAGTAAGTCCATTACTTTTTATGAATTGGGTTGATGTTGATGTATGACCAGACGCACATAACAGAATACTCCCTGGCCAGATATCTAGCTGCGTCGGCTGTTTCACTCCCTGCGGACCCAGACCTCGTCACAGACGTCACAACCCCAAACACTGAAGCTCTTACAACAGAGCGCACCCCCCTACTTGACCGAAAATCCCCTGTGCACTCTCCGTCACCATCCTTGTTCTCTTTTAAACGTCCTGTCCATCATCTGCCCGCAATAACACACAGGCGTCTGTTGATTGCCGTCTCTTATGCATCCATTTCTGGAATCATATCTGGGATGTGCCTACTATTCGCGAAGAGTGGGGTCGAGCTATTGATGCTTACGTTGGGGGGACATAATCAATTCTGGAGATGGCAAGCTTGGATGCTGGTAATCGGATTAGTGGTATTTGCGGTAGTGCAACTCTGGTACCTGCACAAAGCGTTAATATTAGCGAACCCAACACTGGTATGCCCATGTAAGTTAGATTCAGATTTTTTCGAATGATGAATCTGATTAATTGTTAGCGGCATTTTGCTTTTACAACCTGTCGTCCATCGTCAATGGTCTTGTCTATTTTGACCAATTTTCTCTGATTCCGCCTATGTACCTGCTGTTGGTCACGGTGGGAATCGTTATACTACTTGGAGGTGTTTGGGTGGTGAGTATTCAGACGGGAGGAGGTGGGGTGGATGTGGGGACGTGGAATGGCTCAGACAGCGACGGTGAGGAGATAGAGGGAGAGGGCGGGATGGAAAGGGTTGTTGTTAGTGGTGACGAGGGTGGGAATGAAGATGTGATCTCGGAAGAGAATGGAAGACAGCAGAGAGAGACGAGATCAGAGTTTGACAATCCATCATCAGGCACGACCAGACGGGTGACGTCTCCGCTTCCGAGTGAAGACTTTTTGTCACCTTCCTCACCTCAGCACGCGTCGACATCAACCATTGGACGACATAAAACGAGATATCACCAACGGGGAAATATTGACATGTATACCTACCCAACGCAGTCACTTACGCAGCTGTCACCTATTGGGACAGGGTTCCAGATTGGGTTATCACCTGTTAGTCCGGGATTTGTGTTAGTGCCGACGGAGAGACGGAAGAGAGTTGGAGGAAAGGTGGGAGAGCGGAGAAGAACGGTAAGTGAAGGGGTGTGACCAGGACGGGACAGAAATTCGAGGCACAGATCAAACGGAATATTACACTAAACCGTTTTAAGTACCATCTTTTTTTTTTCTTCTTTATAACATTGAACATTTCGTAACAATCGTCTTCGTTGTCGTTGTCGTTGTCGTTGTCGTCGCCGTCGTCGTCGTCTTTTTTTTTTTTTTTTTTCGTAAAAAAAAAGAAAAAAAAAATGCCCTCACTGGTTCGTCGTCAACCTTCCGTTCCTCCAACTGCAGTCGCTGCTACACCTACTATCGGTGAAAAAATTCTAAAATCTCGTTGGTCTGACCAGAGTATCCCTCCAGAGAAGCGTTCCTTGACTCAAAGAGCTAGTACTTCCATACGTTCAAATTCCAGCTCAAAATTCGACGCTAAAAAGGATTTACCGAGTCCAATTATTAACATATCCCACCAGGAACCAGACTCTAACACAGACCCTGCCCTCGCTGACGAGCTAGACTATATCACCGTGTCAGCACCAACTGGTGACACCTCCACCGCTCTTTCATATAATCATCGTATAGACAAGGCTTCGCGTGTTCTCGGCATAAAACACCGAAGAAGTATGGAACCAATTCCTGCTTCCGCGCGTACTTCTCTCGTGTCCACTCGTTCCGCTCGCGTAGAATCAAAACAAGCATCATTCACTCCTACTCTTCCCCTCACTTCTCTTTATGTCGTCTCCGGTCTTCCAAAATCTCCTCACACTTGGACTCTGGCTGATCCAGAGTCCGTAATGGGCCTGAACCACACCGAAGGTGCAGTAAACCGCTGGTGGAGACCTGAGGTTCTCGGTAGCACAATCAGCCCAGGTGCTGGCGGTGGGAAGAAAAAGAAACGAGGAAAAAATGAGGAAATCATGAAGGGCGCTGGCGCCCTCTCAAAGCAAGAAGTTGGAAAAATGCTTTCCAAGGCTCTCAAAGTACCTGTTTTCCTTCTATAATCAATTCCACTCGCCTTATTTTTCTCTCTAGCTCTCCTTTACTCGCGAAGTTGAAGTCATAGCATCGACCCTCCAACCCGCATCGACTATACATACCTTTACCTTCACCCTCCCCGCGCCCAACACTCCTTTAGCACCTACTCATTCAGGCGATCTCCTTCGCGCTTCCGTCCTCTCCAACGGTGATCGTTCCTCTGCTGCCACTTTTGCATATCCGTACAGCGACGATCCCTTTGCCAGACCCTCATCAGCTTACCTCGGTCCTCCGAGTCTCCTTGGTCATGGGTCACATGCCGCGAATACCTCCGCGGCCGCGGCCGCAAACTCTAATGATCTTAGTATCCAGTCAGGTGGTAGCACAGTTACTTATCACGGGGTGTGTCTGGCAGTCTGGTCCCATGCTGATGCTGAGCGCAGTAGCGCCATCCGTCGTACTCTTGAAGCTGGTCGTTCGCGGAAAGAGTCCTCCCAGTCACATGTCACAGCTCGTCTTAAAAACCTCCGTGCGGACGTCGCTGGTGAAACCTTAGATCCAACCGCTCAGGCAAGGAAATCTACTCGTCGGAGCTCTAGGGGCCCGTGGGGAGATGCGGAAACTGATGGAGAGACCGAAGGCGAAGGTGCCATGAGTGAAAGTGATTTCGAAATGGCTAGCACCATCGGCCATGGGCCTGGCGAGAGTACCTTGTTCTTACCGGGAGACACCGTCTTTTGGCTTCCCTATGCGTTAAGTGAGGTCTCTTGCGCTTTCCACCATTCCAGTACTAATCACCTCTGTAGCTCTCGTATCACGTCACCCGGTGTACGATCTCATGCGTGACTACCTCACTCTCTCATGGGCGCGTTTCTCCAAGGACGTTCAGTCTCATACGCTTCAAATTTCCAAGATCCTCGCACACCCTGCTCCACGCGCAGGAGACCTTATCAAGTTGGATGCTAGCGCAAAGAATGATGGTGGAGAGACTAGTTTGGAGGTCATTGCCCGTTTCCCAGGCGGTCTGGACTTTGGGAGGGGTTTGGTTGACATCAATTTCACAATGTGGCCGCTATTCAAGTGTTTGAACATCGACAATATATTGACAATCTGTGAGGTGGGCAATAATACTATTACAGAATCTTGGGAGCCGTATACTGACATTCCATAGATTGCTCTTGCTCCAACAGGTCGCATCCTTTTGTTCTCTAGGCACCCTGCAAT
Organism: Hygrophorus russula; assembly: GCA_003314125.1. Taxonomy (NCBI): domain Eukaryota; kingdom Fungi; phylum Basidiomycota; class Agaricomycetes; order Agaricales; family Hygrophoraceae; genus Hygrophorus; species Hygrophorus russula. Next base: position 123,994 of record QLPE01000179.1, on the reverse strand, counting down.
GCTTGGCGTACGTTCTCTTCCCGGCAACTGCGTACTTTTCCACCCCTTACCTATATAACAGATTGCAGTATTGACGATCAAGTACTTGGTTGAATTACGCGGATGGAATGGTATCGCACTTTCCGCCGTCCACTCGCGCGATGCCAAGATCTACATCGACGACCCTGGCCCATGGATCATGGGTCTTGCTACAGAGGCGAGGTACAGCATCAGGCCCGCCCCCGAAGTCTGCGTATGCGATTTGTGAGTTTGTCGGATTGGGTGTGATACACGTATATTGACTTGTACTCAAGGGACATCAATTACCTGTGAGTCTGATCAAGTCTAGGCTATTCAGTCTGATCTTATATTTGATAGTAACTGTCCCTCACCACCCCCCGGAGTTGTCTCGGTCAAACAACAACGAGAAAAGTATCGTCAGAGATTGCTCGCTGCTTTTGAGGCTCACTATCATCCCGATCATTCTGTTCCGAGGTAATTACATCTTATTGGATCACTCTTCAAACACTCACCCATCCTTTGCAGCGAATTCAAGGAAGCTTTCCCAGCTGGACGATTCCGGCCCGTTTGCAAAATACAAGCCAAACGCGGTGCTTCATCTGCGGCTGTGGCGGATTCAATCAAGCCGCCCGAATGGTGGCATTCCACACGGATCATTCAAGCGTTCGATGGCGTTCTGCAAGAAAAGGTGTGTTAATCCCAGAGGCATACTCATCATGATGCTCATCCCGTCCACAGTTCAAAAAACCCTCATTTTTGAAGCGCATCAGCATGTTTGGAGCAACGAAACGCCCTCCCCAGTTGACTGCTGCCGAGCAACTCATTCAGCTTTCGATCCGTAAACGTGCTACCGCGTTTGTGGATGCTCGTGATGATCTGGAGACCAAAATCGGTCGTCTGTCGCGCAGACTCAACTTTTTGATGACGGAGTCCGACCTATGGAGGGACAAGTTTGTCACTTTCGAGCAGTATGCAGAAAAGCTCAGCGCAGAAGCAAACCAACTGAGGGCCAAAATCAACAAGGAGCAGCGGGAGACTAAGAGGCTGTCTGGACTCGTATCGCTGACGGCGGCCGAAAAAGCCAGGTTGCAGAACCGTATGTCCAATTGACACGACAAAACCAGGTTCGCGACTGAACTCTTTTTTGTAGAACTTAAAGATACCGAAGTTGCACATAAGGACGCGATGATTGAGTTAGAGAAGATGAGGGAGACCATGGATAGGATGGAGCAGGAACGTGCGGAAATGGTTGCTGAAGTGGAAGCCCAGATTGAGAGGGCCTTGGCTTCCATGGCCGTCGATATCGACGAGTCTGATTACGGCGGTTCACGACCTTCTAGTCGCCTGTCGTCCACGTCTGGCACGGGCAGATCAAGGAGACCTAGTGACGCCGGCAAAAGGCAGTTACGATCGTTCGGCACGGAGTCTACTTTGGCTGAGTCATACGGAGATATCCCAGACGACAAGCTAATTCGTTCCAGGGAACGCGAGACGGGTACCATCGAAGAGGGTGAGGAAGAAGAGACACCTGTTTCACCCGCCAAGAAAAAGCGCTTTTCTGCCTCCGAAGTGGATATGCCTCAAGATGGTATGAATGCAGTGGACGAGGGTATAAGCCAAAAAAGTGATAAGATAGCTCAGAAGGTTTTGGAGATTCAGCAAAAGGTCCGTCTCGCGCCCTCAGCGCAGACACTGTGACTGATGCTCACGCTGTGTAGTTGGAGAACGCTTTGGCGACAGATCACCGTACTGCCAAGTGGAAGCAACAAACGATTAGTCCAGACAGCGATGCAGAGCTTTCCGAGACCGTACCTGTCCGGTCTCGTCCCCCCCGAGGCACCAAACTAGTGAACAAGCTGCCAACGAGGAAACGAACGAGGAGTGGCACTGCATCGTCTACGCAAAGTACGCCTGCAACACAAACCGATGACGGCACAGCTTCGCCTCCCGCTCCCGCTCCTGCCCGAACGTTGCGTGCCGTGTCGTCGGACGCTGAAAATGCCACCCCTACACACGAACGCTCCTTGTCTGTCACAAGCCAAGATCAAAAACGTGTACCAGAAGTTCACCATGTACGCAAGATTTCTTCGGATGTTTCTCTGAGCGCTACCCGCCCAATCTCTCCCACGCAAATGACCCCAACGACACCTTCTCTGACTCCTGGGATGAGCATCACCACGGACGACTCTGATACAGATTTTCAGAGTGCCTATTCTACCAGCCCTCGGGCAAGTTACGGTAGCTTTGAGAGTGCCCAGCCAGATACCGTAGGCGATGATGAAGATGGGTCAACTGTTACAGAGAAGAACGACCAGGACATCATGCAGAACTTTGCGAAAGTACGCCGGGAAAGGGTAGAGAGCACTGCCACTGCGATCATTCTACACGACCACGCTCATCCTAGTCCAACGTTTAGTGAAGACACCGTCATATCGCAAGGCACTTCCAGGCGAATCCGAGCTGAAAGCACAGCATGAATTATTTTTTCACATTTATTACCCACCGTCATTATTCCATTATTACGCTATTCACAAACGGATCAAGTTTATATCCCACTTTATTCCTCTTCGTTCGCTGTCAATATTTGAGGACCAGACATATGCACATTATTATTGACTACAAGATTCTAAGATTCTTCATGTGTCCATTCTTCGTCGAGCGTTGAATGCTTTTACAACGGAAGCTACCTCACCGAAAAACCATGATTGAGATACTTTGTCTGGGATGAAGACGAATTTGTCATTTTCCCTTCCTAACTTGTGCGCAAATCGGAGGCCTGTATCCTCCGCCGTAACTCCTTGGACTTGTGTGAATGGTAATTCCCAATCGAGTCGCAACTTCTTTGACCAGAATGATAGTACTCGTGATGCAGTAAGCAGAACAACATTGTCGCCTCCTGGTGTGTCTGAATATCTGTCAGAACATTCAAATAAATCCATAATTGCCCCCTACTGATGTGAGCCACATAAGATTCCCGCCGGAAGGCACCGTTGTCCAGGTCTTTCATCCAGTATTGACCCATAGCTTCGTGGGCGGAATATGGCTACATGGCTGTCAAACGATGCGGATCAATCAGAATCATCATCAAAACTCACACTCAGGATACCATCCACGGGTACGTGTCTCGGCTGGAAGACCAAAAACATCAGCGGAGGAGGTAATGATAGTTGATGCCAGCTTACTACTCGAACACGGTCACGTTCAGGGTTGTCAAATACAGTGGTTGTATTGCGGATTCCTAGAAAAAGTTAGATAAACCGATTAGGAACTGAAGTCGGAATGTACCTTCAGACACATTTGAGGCCAGATCGAATACACCAACAACAGGTTTGGTGACGGCACTAGCAGCGACGACTCGACTAAGAAATGGCAGCGTTTGGCACAGGCAGTTGTATAACTCACCCAACCAGTCCTTTTCCCACACCTTTAAGGAAACCCAGGGCGCCCTCAGATTCCGCACCTTCTATAGGCTTCATCTACAAACAAGTGATAAGCCAACGCTTGCAAACTGGCTTCAGCGCCTTTACCACGACACCCTCCATAGCACTGGCCACACTACTGGCCAAAGCTTCGCCGCCGGCAGTTACGCCATAACTACAAGTAAATTTGAACATGTATCTTATTGGTAAGATGTGAGGAACACACATTGCATGTCGTGGTCGATTGCGACGTTGTGACATCCTACGTCTGGCTTGATATTCTGTGTCGAAGGTCGCAGCTGACAAGCCTAGAATGAATACCAAATTAATCCTGGTCTTGTCGGTAGACTTGGGTAAAAAACCTTTTCCAACGCTGCTGGTGAACTTCGTCACGCTATCTGAAAGTCCAAAAACTGTCTTCTTCACAAAGCTCGCAGCACCCTGTTCCACGATTAGATCCGACCGGATGAGCAAATATCGCGTGTCCATACCTTTGCGATCCCAATGCCTAATTCCTTGTTGCCGTGCATAACAACTCCATTGAATGGTTCGTAGAAAATATCTGCTACTCCGGAACTGACATTGGTGAAAAGACCGACAGGGTTACCGATAAAATCGGCTGAGCCCAGAATGCGGTAGAGTTGACGAAGTACATCTTGGCGATAGTGGTATGTAATTCGACTTTGAAGTTCAGGTAATGTCAAACGCATGTCTTTGATGACAAGCGCATTCATCTCCAGAGGCGCATCATTGATATTACCCAGCGTCATAGTGAATGCATTCACTACAACAGCAAGAGGATTTCGGATGCTTAATCTATCACGGACATTCAATTAAACATATCAAATTACTTCTGCTTACTCACTTTTCATCACTGCTCACTCTTTCTGTCCTCATGAAGGATAGCGAAAGCTTAATCGGTTGGAGTTCTAGAACCTCGAAATAGAAATCTTCGCCAACAGCCATGTCTTGTGGCTCGGGGATATCTGTGTGTTGTAGCAAGACACTGTTCAGGTACTCTTCAGCAATTGAATGCTAATAGACCGAAAACAACTCACTCGTCTGCTCCGGCCCCCCAAGATGCTCCCTTGATTTGAACCAGGTCATAAATGGCGAATAGTAGGTCTTCGTCCGCCTCAACGGTTAACGCCTGCAGCAGTATAGAACAGTACTTCACGAAAAGCACTCCGTGCTCTGGATGGTTGCACGTAAAAACGAAATATCAAAACAATGTACCTCTCCTCTCACCTTGATCTTTTAACCAAATGACGGATCCTTGTACAGTTGGCAAGGCAGCCACGCCATCTGATTCTTTCCCCACAGGAGTAGGCTGCAGAATCACAGGATAGAGCGCATCATGCAACTGATTGTCGATTTGGAGCGTCCCACAGGAGAGATTGACTGCCTGAGCAACGGCGCTGTTGGTATACTCGAATTTGAGCGTATTCATGGTCACATAAACCACTTCGACCATCTTTCGATTAATCAGAGAAATACCAATGCCGGCGAATTCTATCCTGAATGCCAAAGTTGGAATGACGTCTTCCGTAACTGGCTCGAACGCTTCAGCACTACTAGTCATAGTGTCCTGCCTTGCAATGGGGCCAGAACCGCGACGCTTGGGCTTATAGAGGCTGTATTCAGGGCGGTAATTGGTGATGCGCAATATTTGTTTATGTCCCTCTGCCCGAACATCTAATGAAACTGCCCGAGTACTTTGTCGGTCCTGATGGTTCCGGCCTGAGCAAAGAAATACGGTCACGACATTTGACTCACTTTGAATTTGAAAGGCATAAGATCACCGATCTCCATCACATCAACAATGCGACGAAAACCATTAATCACAAGCAGTAGCTTTTTGTCTCTGGCAGCGGGGAAGTCCCATGCGTATTGTAGACTTGATCGCGGTTGCACATTGTTTACTGGGTTTGTTTTTGTCAAGGGATCCAATTCGCCACGGTTAGAACCCTAATGCATCCAGTCAAAAAAAAGGACTTCCAAAGTGACAGCGTGCTCACAGTCTGACATATTGCAACTGTTAAATCGCTGTCATTTTCAACCATGAATGGCCATCCCTCATCAGCACGGAAGAAATAAACGAAGATAGTCGACCCATCAATCTTGACATCTGCACGGAGCAGATGAACAAGTTCTTCGCCGGGAACGCGGAGACGAAAGTGGATGGGACCTATGTCTTGAATATTGATCGGAGGTGACCTAGAAAATATTCTAGCAAACAACGGCTAAGTACGTTCTAAACTCGACGTACCACTGTGCATTTAATCCCGGATATGCAACGGTGAGAAGCTTCTCTTGACCAGTGCGCATGAAATGCAGGGGACATCGTTGACCAGGGTCGATGATAGAGCGGTCCCTTGGAGCAACTCCATGTTCACGGAAGCACATAGCCTCCGAGAGGTTGTTCTTGAGTAAAAATCGAGGGGTCAGAGTGATTACTTTGGTCAGCTTGTATTTTCCGAGGCCCTCGGACCATGATAGCCCAACATGAATTTCCTCTAACTTTTGACGTTGAGATGGGATTACGAGTTCTGTCTCAGCGGCCGGAGCCTCAAGACTGAAAAGCTGCAATTAATGTGAGCAAAAGGAAACCCAGAGGTTTGCGACACCGTACCTTTGACCACGCTGAATCTCCCACTTTCAGTACAAACTCGTGACCACGGTCGGAAGGATGAGATAGCACTACAGATACAATTCGAGATATATGACCGTGAGTAAAAAAAAGTGCATTTGACTTACTGTAAGGAACCGGCTTTGACAGCACGTCTATCATGAAAAAAATGAACGAACGTTTTATGCAAGACAATGGAAGGTCAAACCGATTCGATCATCTCCAGCCACTGGTTGTGCTGACCCAGCTCGAACAGAACGAGCGGATCTCACCGAGAATGGTAGACCAGTTTTATTGACGACAAGGTAAGGGCTGTAGATCTGGACCTTGAAAGCGCCCCCTGAGTCCGGATATCGACTGTTTGTGGTCAGTTAGGTAACATGATAGAAGATTAAAACAAATACATGTAGTTCAACTTGAGGTCTAACTTCCGTTCATTTGCGTCCTGTAGTGACACGCGATTCTCGATGTCAAAATCTGACTGGCCGTCGGTATTGATAATCGCAAAGTCACTAGGTTTAAAAACTACTTTCGGTTAGCCGTGCCCTATCGATATCTGACAAGGTCGATTCACCCGTATCTTGGACGTCGATATTCAGTAACACTAGATGACCAAGCTCAACCGAGTGGACGGGCATGATGCCACCCTTCCGTAAATAACTGCGCCAATTTTGGTCAGTATTCTTGTCAAAAATGCGATATTGAAGATTGTATGGCAGCAGGTTTTCGAGCTCGATGGGTGCACGAAGTTTGAGGTTGATCTTCGGATATTTCCTACGTTGTAATAAGAACTTGAGCATGAAACATATATTAATGCATATTTACCGCGAGACATCATCGTTAGGATCAGTTTGCACCCATGCCTGAAAGCGAAAAGCGGCTTCTTGAGGGTCCGTATGTGGACATCTGATCGTGAGGCTTTTCTTGGCAATGAGCTCATCCCACCGTATAGCCGTACACCATTTATAACCGAATCCCTCTGCTCAAGTAAGATTAGGGCCTATCATGCCTGGAAATTATATAATCTTACGGTCGGGTTGTAATCTGACTTTATTCTGCGAAACAGCCTCAATAGGCAGGGAGTAGTCCTGGCCCGGGGCTAACGATGTTATCTTATGTCAAGCAGAAAACAAGAGGGAGTAACGTTCCATACATATTTTTTCCAGTGAATGGACAGGATGCCCTGTGTCGTCCACCAGGGTCAACTCTAGCGGGTATAGAGTTTGATTCTCGATTTTATAGGTAGACCGAATCGTGACCACCTTCACGTTGTCTTCTACTTTGACCTCACAAAGAAGGCGATTAGAATATTTCTCCGTTCGCGGTCGCAGAGAGAATGTATATTCTCCTTCCCTGTCAACCGGGATGCTCCGTAATTGTTCCCATGGCTTACCCACAAACTGCACCCCAATGTTATGTTGCCCAGATGACGAAACGTGCTGAGAAGGGGGAGTGTCAACGACATTGTGCATTGAGTAAAAGTACTGGCTACCTCTCGCATAGTTTTCCAGTCATCGAATCTCCAATCTACGATTTGATCATTTGCGATCTGCACAGCGCCTGCATCCATTGCATTGCAGCTGCCGTCAACATCCGACCATACGAATATGGGAGATCCCGTCCGATTCCGAATACGATATGGAGCATAACTTCCGCGTGCCTTTTGTAAGACACGATGGCCTTCTTTTTGCCACAAGTTTAATGTAGTGATAGCTAGTTCAGCAAAAGTCGTGCTGAGGTTGACATCAAGCCGCTCGCGAGCTGATAGAGTAATGTTTATCCCTCCGGATGGGTCATCTTTTGCAATCTACAACCTGTGAACAGCGTGTATCGTAAAGCATGGAGTCCTTACCGAAATTGTGAATGTCCAAGGGTCAATCACTAATTGGCTTGTTATTGGGCCGCGTAAAGTTGTAGGAGAGATCACTTACGCGGTTCCCAGTGTGAGTTTGTCAAGTTCCAGTAACTAATTTCAATTGCCATGGTAGTCGTGGCTTGCAACTACGCCTATAAGCAAGAGCTTTTTCATGCTGCAAGAAAAACTTACTTCTCCAGACCAATCTTTAGCTCCAATTATGAAGGGCTTGACTTTGAGATGAAGCATAGGCTGTTCGTGCAAGTCTCCTATGAGCACAAGACGGAAACCGTCGAATGATCCCTTAAGCTAGATAATCGTTGGATGAGACATCGTAAGCGGACCTAGCCACAACTAAAACGTGTATACCTGTTCCTTTGTCATTAGCACACGAGCTTTGCCCACAGGCTGAGCGTATGATTTGTTGCTATATGGACCATCGGATTTTACAATTTCAGATGGCAATGTCTTGTTTCCGTGAGATTTCATTGCGACGTCTCCAGAAGTCGGATGCTGAGAATTCTCATACAATGCGATGGCCTTGTTTATGATGGTAGTGATCATGTTGATGTCACGGTAAGATGCACGGAAGACGATCGGCTTAATAGAAAGCTCTATACTCGTCATCTCTTGCGCGGAAGACGTGCGGTTATCCAACGAAAACGTCAAGTCCACCTCGTCCAGAAACCGAACGCTTTCTGACGCTTTCCCCATGTGCATCAGAGACATACCTAGGCGATCTATGCTCAACGCCACAGTTCCCTGAAGTAGACGACAATTGAGAGAGATGATCAGCATAAACTGCAATCGGCTTACCTGATGTGAAAAGAGAATTTGTTTGATCAATAACTTAATGGACTGCGACTCGGGGTCCGCATCATTTTCCAAAACACTGACTGAGACGTCGTGAAGGTTGACACGGAAGTCCACTCGTGATGGTTGGGATAAGGCTCCCTCTTTCTCGTATTGCACGAAAACGTCTCCCGAAGGTGGGGGAGAAGAACTGGGTGGAAATGCGCTGGTAAAGAACTCAAGTAGTGCAATGACTGGGTCAATCGCAAAGATGACTTGAGGTGAATCAACTGTAAGGATGGCGAGGGCAGAGCCTCCGGACATTGTATAAAGAAGCATGAATTGATTGCGATCATGTTGAGCGGCAGGAATGATTTCCCGGAATCTAGAGTTTCCCGGCCTTGTATTGCTCATGGTAAACGACTTGAGAACAACCTGGGCCTCTCCAGCACCGTCGGAGAGCATTTTGAGTCGCAAAGTATTATTATTAAGGGCAAACCTTGCAATACCGTGCTCCTTGAGATCAAGCTCGGTCATCGCTGAAGCATCGTACAAATGAAGTTTCACGGCAGTGACTGAGACCACCAAGTCAAGAGCGGTCCAGCTCCGGCTGGAAGGAGCCACGCGGAGTTCAGGCTCTAAATCAACCTGGGCTCGTTCTGCCGGTGGGGTACTGAGAGTTGTCGGTACCGCGACTTGGGCCTGTTCATATCCCTCGGGCGCACCCGTCAAAACTCGAGGAACTGATTGGGATAATTTTACGAGTAACCCGTACTGAACTTGGGTCAAATGCAATTTCACGTCCGAGAGTTTTAGTACAACCTGGGGGACATTATCAAAACTATTAGTCGCATGGAAAGCCGAAAATACAGTACCTGGGTGTCGGGATATTCGTTGTCCACAGTGCGGTCAATGCCAGTCGTCTGAGTGATGTCCGCAATGATATCGATATCGTCAATAATTTTGAGTATAGCGGTATTTTCGTCATTGTAGACACTTGATACAAGTTGAATTCCACGCAAACTGGCCGATATCTTGTTGACAGCAGTTTCGGAAGAGTTCCGAGCGCCGATCTCACCTAGTCGCATGACCATGACGTCCCGCGACTCTGCTGCACTCGAGGGAAATACAACTATTGGAGACTTCACCGAGATTTCAAATTGCATGCGTTCAATTCCTGACGCCGTCTGCACTGCGACTTGGGTAGCGGCGTCGTACAATCCCTTGAGCTTGGCTAGTTTTACTACGAACAGATAGATGTCATGTAGAGGTTGCTCAAGGAAATGAAACTTGATGGAGCCAGCATTGAGGTAAACCGATGACTTGATTCCCGTGTACGTATCGTCTTTTGGGTCAAAAGTCTGGTAACGAAACTCAGCAAAGTCGTTACCTTCAATCGACATGATCTGGTTGAACTCGGGACGGACGGTATGCGCCTGAGAGTCATTTCTCAGCGCAAGACTCCCTAACCGACCCGTTATTCGCATATTGTTGGCACGCAACAGCAATGTAATGTCCGCCGTTGACATTGAGAGCGTAGCGAGGCTAGTTTGGCCGTTGACAAGAATCACTATGTAGACCGTTGGTTGTCATGCAGTCAAGAGTGAAGTTGGGACAGACCTTGTATGCCGGCTAGTTTTAAGACGACACGGATCTGATCACCTGTAATCTGGCGAGCAGAGGACTGCTTGATCACATCATATTCGTGACTGTCTGATTTTTCAAGAGCGTGGGAGTTCGACTGGGGTACAAACGTCGTCATGATGAAGTCGTAGAGCATGAGCACAGGCTCGGGAGCTGCGCGAAATATGAAGGTGGAGAATCTGATATCGACGCTCTGGTCTATACTTTCATGGATAGTTACGAATTCCGGAGATGCCTTTTGTATCCGTCTGTACACAATATTCAGCAAGTCCTTGTCCACTTGTGAATCAGTCTCTGCAGAAGAAGCGAATTTGATGGGTTGCATTCCAGCTCGGACGAGATTCATTGACAGGGATCTGAATATACATCAGAAAAAGGAAAACGATCTTCGTTAGCGGCATACCTCAAGTTGATGTTTATATTCATATCAAACTTTGCCAGCGCAATAGTTAATGCAAAACGCTCGAGCGATACGTCTCCAAGCGGCTTCTCCACATAGTCAGAGCTAGATTTCGATATTGAGGCTCGCAGATGATCCACTTGGAAGTTCAATTCGAAAAGGTGCTGGCGTAAGTCGGGTCGCTGTAAAAACGGTTACGATTTGCTGAAAAACATTTTGGAGATAATCAAACCTCTGTGCTGCCGTCATCCGCCTCGAAGAACTGCTCTTCACGACTACTGGAGCCGTCATCCTCATCACCTTCCTCTTCAACGTTGTATTCAGCTCCCGTCTTCGCGAAAAGACCGGAAGGGAGCTGGAAACCACCTGGAACCTGTCGGGTTGGTAGAGGGAGTACCGGGATGTCTGCCTCAGGTTCGTTGTCGAATTTAGGGATGCACACGTCTATTAAGCGCATGAGGGCTTTGTATTTCACGTCGGATAGATTGACTTGAAGAGTAGGCAGCTTCCCGGAGACCTTAATTCGTGCAAGATTTAGTGCGCTCGGGACGATGGAATTTTGAACTTGTAGATCAATGCTAATGCGCTCCAGAAGGTGAAGAGAATCAGTGGCATCTGAAGTCAGGGCTTCGCGACATGATTGTAAGTCATTTCCGACAAGGAACTAACAATATATGACTACTCCGTGGAATAGGAGCAGTAGACAAAGCGTACCTGAGCAGCCTGCAATCTCAGCAAGAATTTGTCGTACATCAAGGATTCTAGGCGCCTGTAATCTTCGTCACTGTATTTCTGGTTACGCTTTAAATGAACATCGCGAATGGCGTCCTTGTCCACCAGGTTACTTTCTATTGAGATATGTCCCGCATCGATTACAAGGTGGTTGCATTTGTTGGTAGTAACACTACAAACGAGTCAGAAAAATGCAAAACAAAAATTACTGGATATGCACTCCTCTGGCGCGATAATAACGGGTGCATCCATGTCCATTTGGACGTCAATTGTTTTGTGTGTTTGCAGCGCGTATTCCAAACCCGCCCGTGTCTCTTTGCGGAGGCCCTCGAGGGTTTCAGTGGCGACGCTCTATTCAAAAATCTATCAGAAAACCATTAGTCGTACACCAGGGTTACCCACCAATAGCGCTTCGACAGATTCCAATTGGCTCGCTGGGGGTTTGAAGAATCGGTAAACTGCCTCAACGTAACCTTTATGATAAATGATCTCCGTCTGACGCATACGAACCGTCAGCGCCGTATCGGCACGTTCGTCCAGTGGATTGTTTTCAAACTTGATGAAGAAAAATGGATCATTGCGGTCACCACAGAATTTTCCTTTCCCGCTCCGAGGGTTGAAATCGTCGGAAGGGCCCCGAGTTTGCTTGACCTGAACGATCTGAGGATAAAGGCTGTTCTCCGTAGTCCCATCAAATACGCCAAATCCTCCAAGAGAAACAGACGCGTCAAAGTTGTCGGGCCTTTGAATAAAATTCGCCTGAAACTCGTCAAACGTCACTGAAACGACTTCCTTCGCTCTACCGCGGGGGTCCGTCCTCAGTGTGAACGATCCTTTCTTAAGTTTCGCAGCAATACATGCCCTTAAAGCATCTCGGGGAGCCTGGAGCGAATCTACTAAAGCAGATTTCTCGTCATAATCCAGGACCTCGTATAGTTCTTTGCGCTGCTCTGCTGTCATAGTACCACCGAATGCAGGCTCTGTTTGTGATTCGTCCTTTGGTGAAGAGCCCCATAGCCAACTGGACCAGCCTTGCCCCTGCTGTGGTTGTTGCCTTTTCTTCTCCTCTTCAAGCTTTCTGCGCAGAGCCAAATCTTTCCGGAGGCGAGAACGTGCTATAGATCGATAAAAGCGAATGTCCTCATATGAAAGGTCCCTCTCCAGCCCTTCAAATATTGCCAGGTCCTGTTATAGGACAATTGTAAAGCGGCAAGTCAGTATATGACACCCATAACTCACCGAACCTGTCAATGGGTTCAAGAGTTTACGCTGGAACAAGTCAACGTATACGTTTCTATCATCACGCCGCTTCGCGAAGTACGCCCACGTCCATTTTGTGTTACGATCATGCACGCCCTGGATAATAGCATTACCAGCAAAGAGTAACCTAGACCTTGCGCGGTTCTTTGTGAATTCTTCCTCGCTAGGACGATATTTACGATACTACAAGTTACATTCAATACGAGCGGAAGCTGAAGCATAGGATCAGCATACCTGATGCTGTCGCACATAGACATGATACATATCAACCAGGGAAATAATGTCCCGATATTGATTATCATCAAGAGCCACGCCAATCTCATCGAACAGTAGTTGAACATCAAAGCGTGGCGTGGCCTTGTCCATGTTGTGGTTCATGACGATCTACCATGAGAGCATTAGACAGGAACGACCGTGTGAGATGGTACTGACTCTACCCTCTCCGGACACAGGTTTAAGTATAAATTGGTGATCGGCATCCTGGCTTTCACGAGGAATCTTCAAACATCGTGAGGATCATGCGAGTAATCAAAAGAAGCGTATTCCTAACTGAGGAAGAAAACTTCTTGATTGCCTCTGCAGGGGAGAGACCAGCCATGCTTTGCGAATCCGTATCAAAATATAGCGCTAACGATTGCAAATTTGCCAGCTGCATTAAAGTTAGGGACCCGTGAGCAAAAGGTAAAATAGAACGTTACTGTACCTTATGTATAGCACCCGCAGTACTTTCGATAAAGGATGGCTCCCATTTTTCATTAACTGACACAGCAGTGAAACCTCCCAGTGTAATCCCTGCTGCAAAAGGATGCTAGGATTCACTGGCCGTCAGTATGTTTCCGCTGCGATTTAAGCCCAACCTACTCCAGGGACACTCAATTTGTCCTCGTAGCGAACATGGATGTTCTTTACAGTGACCTGAAGATTGTTGATGATTTTGGCGGTCAATGAAGCCCACAGTCCTTGTGACTGGGGTGTATCTATTACTTTTTATCAAAATGTGTATACTACGAACCCACTTCGAGACACACCTGGGGCTTCCGTTTGACCACGCATATGAAGGAGCTCGGCATTCTCCAAACGCTCAGCCTTTGCAGCTTGTACTCTTCGTTCCTCCTCTTCAGGGTTCACATTTGCTTGTGGGGAAGGAACTACAAGTAGATATACGTCTTCGACCAAAACTTCCACAGGTTGATTCCCCAGATTCATCCAGTGGAGAGAAAGCGTGAACTTTCCCAGGTGACCTGTAATGTGCACGTTAAACAAAAAGAAGATCTGGAGAGAATTCTGCCAGCCTACCTTCCAGTACATCGACTGGCAACCTGAACTTATCCAAAGCACCCTTCTTCAGACGTAGATTTCGAAGGGTTAACTGGCCTAGTTCCCATCGTTAGATCACAAAGCAGTTGTCATTTTCATGTGACTGACCTTGTCCGATACCATAATTTACTTGGTTCATATCCAAGTTCTCGACATACGGGGCAAGTATTCGATTGAATAGCTAAACGCTGCGATGTTGACCATGGAATGCTATATCACTGGAAGGACATGTGCTTACGACATTCAAGACCTCCTTACCAGGGTCGAGCCACCACATAGTAGTGTTGAACAAGTCGTCATATAACTACGTAAGCAAGTCGCAGTCCTTGCTTCCGAGTTTCTCGCTTGTTCAAAACAACGTTCAATCCAACCTGACGCCTGAGGACAAACATCTAGTTACAGCTGAGGGATATCTGCGAAATGAATTCGATAAGGTAATTGTCCACGACTTCAAGCCGGGTCATAATCTAAAGTACTAGGTGTCACTCGCAGAAATGCGACAAGAGTAAATCAACATATGTTTAACGACCTTCCGTGTTTTACACTGACTCAGGGCAACAGGACATAAGGTAGAGTCTAGTTCCCCGATCATTTCCAGCCGCGTGACAGAAGTGGAAACGTATTTAAACCGAAGTATGCCGGGCTTGCAACTCCTACACAACACCTCAAAATTACGACCGTCGGATGGTTTCCGTCTCTCATCTTTCTAAAGACGTGTGCAATGTCCAACTCAACGAGGTAATACACCGATAACTAACCATCGCTTGGTGGTAGATTTTTATTTCTCACTCGGAGCCAGCTAGGGAATCTTCGTGACGCTGTGGAACCTTTTACAGCGTTAGTATAATACGCATTTCAGGCCCTGCAACAAAACTGACCATGTTTATACAGACTAATTAGCCATTCGAGTAAATCTGTCCGCCTTCACTGCACGGTTCCCACTTGGAGTCATTCTTCTGACATATGTAGGTTCCTCGCTCGAATCTTTGCGGGTGATGCTGACACTCATAAAGGCCTTGATCTCCATGACCTTCACGAACTCCGTTCACGGTTTTTGCTATTCATCCACGATCTACTAGAGTCACTCCGTTCATCTGGGGTCAGTACACACCACAGTCGATATATGATGCGTTGCTAACGGGTAATGTTCAGATTTCCGCATCTTATGGGCTGGCGCCGTCAGATTCTTGCTTATGTTTGATCTGTGCTTTGCCTCCTGAACTCGATACATGTCGCATAAAGGCTGCAACCGTCGATGTCTTCCGAAACTCAAAATTTAGCAAAAGGTAGATAAGTTTGAATAGTAGCTGCTACCTAAGCTAAATTCTTGGCAGGGACAATGTGTTACTTGCAGACTTGGAGTATGGACCGGTTCTTATAATCACATAAATTTATCTTTTGCATAGCTTGTGATCAGTCATTTTTTAAGAAAAATGGATGCGTCACGCTTTTGTCACATCACAAACTTTTGTCAATCGCTTATTAGAGTCATTCTCACTTTTTTTTTGGTCTCTTGCGCCCATGGCACCCCTTGCAGATTTCATCCTGGCTTATGCTCCACTCCCTTCTATCCCTTACTATTTAACGTCTTATGTCCCTGGAAAAACTCCCCTATCAACTACCCCAACGGTCTTGATAACCTTGGTTTCCTACCTCGCTGTCGTGTTCGGCGTCCAGGCCGTCATGCAAAATCAAAAACCCCACAAGCTCACCTTGCTCTTTCAAGCTCACAATCTTTTCTTGAGCAGCGGCAGTCTGTTGTTACTTGTTCTCATGCTTGAAGAGATGTTTCCAAGGATCTGGCATCATGGTATATATCATGCCATGTGCCATCAAGAATCATGGACAAATGTAAGTCTATTGCTTGGCATTTATATCAAGATGTTGTTTGTGCTGAATTGGTTTTCAGCGAATGGAATTTTATTACATGATTAACTATTATTTTAAGTATCTCGAGCTAGTAGACACAGTCTTTCTTGCTTTCAAGAAAAAACCTTTAGGCGCGCGTTTCCTCGAAACTCATGCATGTGTGCCTATTTCTTATAACCCATGCAGCCTTTTTGCATGTCTTTCATCATTCTGCCACCGCTCTTTTGTGCTACGGACAACTTAACGGCAGAACCAGTATAGTAAGTGTATCTGGTCGCCGTCCGTCGTTTCACTGACTTCCTTTTTTCTGAAGTCGTGGGTTGTGATAAGCCTCAATCTCGCAGTGCATGTCCTGATGTGTAAGCACGAAGTGTGTATACCATAAAGGATAGTATTACTTACGTTACAATAGACTACTACTATTACGCCACTGCCGGTGGAGCCAAAATCTGGGTAAGCCTTTACTTTAGTGTCATGACAAAATGTCTCATCCTTGTTTAGTGGAAAGAATACTTGACAATGATGCAAATCACTCAATTTGTGATTGATTTATGTATCGTATACGCTGGAAGTTGGTTGTTTTTGTCTGCATCCCGCATGTACATACTCATCGTGCTTTACAGCCTACATGCACTTTGCAGCAACGTATTATGATGGCATCCTGCCTCACATGGGCAACTGCTCTGGAAGCGAACAGGCTGCCATCTTTGGCTGTGCGCTGCTGACCAGTTATCTCGGTCTCTTCATCAACTTCTATTTCCAGACGTACAAGAAGCCTGAGAAACGCGGGAAGCCTCAAGTTAATGGCAATGGTATGGGTAGCGGTGCTCCAAACGGGAATGGGTTCGTACTTGATATTTTTATTAGTTGGCGAGTGATTATTAATATCCAAGTTTTGTTGTTAGACACAAACTTGATTGAGGGCTTGTGCTATATAATACGGGTTTTCCAGGAAGACATTAATACATTTACAAGCTGCGATATACCAGGCTGAGCAATGATTTGGCTTTAATACAAGGTGTTATTGGAATCCAAATATTTCTGATCAAAAACGCAAAAACGGTAAATTTTCCGGTGTTTCATATTGTAGATCTTCCTCCCCGATTCAGGTTCAGTTCGTGTATGTCTCAGTAGTTACAGGTGAAAAAAAAAAAACAGCGTCAATAAGCTTGAAATACTTTATTATTTACTACTTCCTGTCCGCCTCGTAACGGCGCAACAGCTCAACTCTGGCTTCTGTAATGTCGGACATTTGGGAAGACTCTTCTGTTGAAGAGTTCCTGATTACTTTGGAAGTCTACGTGCCCGCTATTACCGCAGCAGCGATGCGGAAGGTACGCCCTCTA
Source organism: Hygrophorus russula (assembly GCA_003314125.1). Classification (NCBI taxonomy): domain Eukaryota; kingdom Fungi; phylum Basidiomycota; class Agaricomycetes; order Agaricales; family Hygrophoraceae; genus Hygrophorus; species Hygrophorus russula. The sequence goes on along the minus strand of QLPE01000179.1, from coordinate 106,731 downwards.
TGTCCACGCCTTCTTACAATGTCCGAAGCCATTCGTGGGGGTTTTTTTAGCCCACAATCCAACGGAAGATATCAGACAGGCGAGATTCTTTGAAACCCTTGGTTGGCACAACAGAGGACCGTGACGCCAAAAAGGTCAAAGGTGAGACATCGTATTCCCCCGCACTTCTGTCAACCGTTCTTTAATCTCTTCTCGGAGCAAGAAAAATCTAGTTGGTTAAGTCTTGCGAAAGCAAGCGGAACTGGCCAGTGGAGAGCCGCTACCTGCAAACTAACCGAAGACGGCGACCGATGCCTGCTAAACGTATATATAGACGTGAATGGAAGATTAATTCCGTCTATGACTCTCGTTCTAATTGCGATTGCAGGAAGCCATATTGTATCAAACAGTGCATATCCATCTATTGAATCATACCGACATTCGGCAAGCAGACACTTCATTATTTTTTAAAAAGGATTGTCTCGGAATACACTGCGTCGCGTGTGTGCTTTTGTTTAACATACGACGACAAGACTAACAAGGCCTGAAAATGCAGGAGTCAGAGATGGAGCTCGGTTCATACGTCAGACCCCCTTTATCTCAAGTTTTATAACACGGATGCCTGCAATACTTGGCTAGCTCTCTTGAGATCCTATGCAATTCCCGAAATTTATGGCAGATCGTTCTTTCCAGACGATGGCGGATCGTATCGAATGTGGCGACAAGTGGACCTTACCGTGATTCAAGGTCGTAACTTAGGGAACCAGAAACCTTTTATTGAAGCCATGGCCAATACTGGTGTCGTCGGAGGTCTTGAGTCTTACACAGAGCTAGACGCTGTCGATTTGGATGTGTCTTGCGAAATCCACTTGAATAACACACTTTGCGGGCGTACAACCGTCAAGAAAGGTATTGGTTCGCCAGATTGGCACGAGAGCTTCGTCTTCTCTGAATTACCGCCATTCGAGTCGCTCGAGGTCATTGTATGGCGAGAGAAGAGGTTATTCAAACCTACAATGATGGGGACCGTTCGTGTTATGTTAAATAACTTTCGTCGGGGCGAAACTGTTGAAGGATGGTTTCCCGTGCTCCACAATGGTCCACTGGCCACTGATCTTCAGGTTGGGGACGTTCGGCTCAAAATCAGGGTGCATGAGTTAGTGCTATTACTTCGATTACCTTTTGTCTCAACACTGACAACATATAGAGAGATTATCTTGCCTTACAGCGCATATCAAGGTCTCCTCCAAGTTTGTATCGGTGTTTCTCCAGACTTTCCCGATTTTACAACCTTTGTCAAATAGACGTTCAACTCCCGTAATTTTTTGGACTGGATGGCCGATTTTGAAGCTAAACTCCATTTGAAGACCATATATCATCAACTAATGTCAATAGCTGTCGCCAAAAATGTTCTCATTGAGCAAGTTTTTGAACTCGCTGATCGCGAAGTAGATGGTACACCTTCTTGTGAGTAATGCCGTGCATTAGAACTCTATGATTTCTCATGTTACTTATAGCACATCATACACTATTCCGAGGGAATACAATTCTGACGAAGATCATAGAGTTATGCATGGCATGGTACGGAAAAGCTTTTCTTGAGGCCAGCATAGGGAATGTCCTTCGACGTCTTTGTGCTGAAAAGGTCGCTATCGAGGTGGACCCTTTGCGAAGTAGTAGGGGTGCAAAAGATGCCGAGCGTAATGTGGAGTTGTTGATTTACTGGTGCCAGGAATTTTGGAAACAGATCTACTCTGTGAGAGCCGAGTGTCCCAAGTTTGTCCCTCCGCTGTGATATTCCTGAAAACCAACTAATGCAACTAATCGCAGTGAGATGCGCCGACTCTTTGAGCACATCCGCAAACTTGTCGAGAAGCGATATCGAATAAAAGATCGAGAACAAGAACAGAGCTGGGAGTTGCCATGCCAAAGCGTATCTGCTTTCTGTTTCTTACGATTTATTGTCCCCGCTGTTCTCCATCCGCATCTTTTCGGTCTTTGTCCAGGTGACTTTCTTAGCTCTACCTTGATCTACGATTCTCATTGTCTTTAAGGACTCCCTAGTGCTCCTGTTCAGCGTAGTCTCACATTAATCGCCAAAGTCATCCAAAGTCTCGCAAACCTGAACGCAGTAAGTTCGAAGCATCTTTTCTCGCGGTTTGACTGGCTTACTTTACTGGGTGGAAGAAGACCGTCCAAAAGGAAGAGTTTATGCGTGGTATAAAAGACTTTTTGAAGGACAGCCAACCAAGTATGGTCGAATACATACTCGTGGTTTCTACGCCGTCACCTGCAGCCGAGCCACACCAAGAATATGCCAATGACAGACACGACCGGTTAAACCTAGTAAATGCTTTGCGTCAACGAGCTGCTGCAATGCCTGTGTTGGATCGAGAAGCGATTCCCATCTTACCCGACCTCCTCGACATTCCAAGACACCTAGCAATCATTACATCTGCTGTCATACGAAATTCAAGCGACTACATTCCGAAGCCCGACTCACAGCCAGAAGACAGGCAACTGGAGGAGTTTTGCATGAAATGTTATGAGGTCGAAGAGCATGCACTCCATAGGGTTAGTCGGTTAGCTACTCGCATATCTTCCCAGCGTCGGAGACCATCTCCCTTGGATGACACAGCGGACTCCCACACTCGGCGGCGGCAATATGAGCATCTACACAAACCCCCAGACAAATTAAGACCGTCTCGCAAATTGGTACGCCCATCTACAGCACCCTCCGCGTCAGATACCGATCTGTCGCGGCCGCGAGACGCTGCCGTGCGTCCTGATGGTCAGGAAAGGGCGAATGGTGGAGTTCTGTCATCATCCCCAGAGGGGCGCGATCGAGGAACCTGGTCTCACCGATTTCTCCACAAAAGAGCAATTTCCACCGAATCGATACCATCATATGGCGCATCGCCTTCTCCATCTTCATCAAATTCTCCAGACGTACCCGCAGAAATCTCAGATGAGGCAAGTAAGAGAAAGAGGGGCTTATTGCGTGGAATCCTGAACTCGGCGTTGACAAACTCGAGATATCTCGCTTATTGATTAACCATCCGTGCTCATTATAAAAATACAGCGTACACACATCGGCACAAATATAAGTCCAAACATCATGTACCAGCCGCCAGTGGCTTCTGCACCAGTTTCTGGACTTCACTAGCCACATCTTCTGAAGTACTTCGGACTGTTAAGCGACAAAGCTAGCGGGAAGTCGTCAGTGTATAACCCAATTAATGCGAATTCCCTGTGCACACCTGTGCTTCGCGATTGGGTTCTAAGCGTAGCAAACACCCAACTTTACCCTCGACAGACATGTGTAAAACACCAGCGCCAACTACATTGTTCGGGTTTGGATCAATATCATCTAGGACGTTGAGGCAATGTCCAGACACTACTTGACGGTGTTTGACAAGATCTAGCTGTCCGGTTGGGGTCAGTTCGACCGAGAACACACTTTGTGATTCCCGTGGAGGTCCACCTATCAACTTCCATCGTTCGAAAAAGTCCGCCTGACCCAGTTTCACATGCTCAAAGAACTTTGTGATGACAATTGGTAATTGTACAGAGATAGTCTGGTGCGATCCCGCCAAGAAGGATACTGTTAGTGTTGGTGGTGTCGTGAACATTTTCTTGCACTCCACATGTAAAAGTTGTTGAGTTTGTGTACGTGGGCTAATCGTGCTCGGTGGTATTTTTGCAAACGTCACGGATAAGGCATCAGGATCGCTGACGTAGACGGTGGTGGTAAATGACGTCAAAGGAGCTGATATTTTGTTTCCCAAATAGACAGCCAGTTGCCCAAGATGCCCTTGATATCTGGACTTGATGCCGATTTGGATTTGTACATCCTCGTACAAAACGCCATCGTTATTATACGTGAGCTTGTCAAACCAATGTTCCACATTTGGCCCACCAGTCAGACGAGGTGCTGAGGATGACGTCTGTACTGGAGAAGGTTTCACAAGCATGGTGTGAACATCAGGTTGATGTGGTGACGTCGATATATCAAGTCCTGCGAGAGAACTCATGATATCCTGCTCATCACCCTGGGGAGAGGTGACGACAGCCAACCCGTTCTGTTCCGTTCCAGGGCGTTTACGTTTCGAGACATCCCGGTCGAGGTTCGCCTCCTTCCCCCCATGTATCCACGTTCGTTTGTCCTCCGTATCCCCATGCTTCCTATTCAGCCTCCCCAACAAGGCACTCGCCCGTGGAGGGAATGGTGGCATCTCCTCGCAGACATTCTGGAGCAGTTCGTCATCATCTGGCCGGGAAGCTAGTGCGTAGAATTCGCATGCACGTTGTTGGAGCTCTGCATCGAGAACATGACGGTAACGCTCGAAAATGTTGAGCAGCTGGGGTTTGATCTCTGGGAAGACGTTCACCCATTTGATGTATGTCGAAAGTAACAAAGATCGGGTCGACGCTACACAGAATTGTGACTTAGCGTGCAGAATTTGGAATTGTTCTATAGGACTATAGCCGGGTTCGTTGGCAATGAGATGACCGTACTCTCCAAGAATGTACCCTGTAAACGGGACGTTGACCCCTCGAAATCCTAGTGACAGCGAACCGGAAGGACGCACCCCCAACTTTAACCAAACTTTCATGCGTAGAGGGAGCTTTCAGATGTTCGAAAATGACTTTGGCCGCATATTCCTGTAAGTCATCTGTATTTGTAACGATTTGCACCACACGGTACCAGACTTCATCCCCAACGTGATCCCCGGCGGCGCTGATAAGTTGCAATATCGTGTCGACGTACCACTTGTATGAGCTGGCGTACTTCTCCGTTAGTATGGCTATTTTGAGCACCATCTCCTCTCGTAGTGCGTAGTCCGCAACTTTCAAATATCGCAAGAGCTCGCCTACAATAAGCTCTGAATTATCCCCGTCGCACATACTGTACAGAAGATCGAGGGCACGTCGCCGAACCGAAATGTCCTTGTCGCGCAGGGAAAGAATAATCGTGCCCTGGTGTTTTTTAATGGGTTCCAACGAATCCGCTCGGGCAGCGAGGTGAGCCATTGTATCAAGTCCAAGATACCGTACGTTAGTCTCCTTAGAGGAGATAAAACGTGCAAGAAGGACTGCAGCTGTGCCCACAAGAGGAGAACTGCTGTCAAGGTGAATAGCAAGACTGATAGCCTCGAACAATACGGCATGTTGTGCATTATTATGTTGGACATTTCGTGATGGTTCAGCACTGTTGTTCATAGTCGTCTGCAAGACCTGGTGCAATACAGATCGGACGGTGGAATCCTCTGGGTAACGTGAATGACAACTCACGGTCATTCACAAGTAGAGACAGACCTGTAGGTGCGTAGTACTGTAGCAGCCGAAGAAGTTTCACTTGCAACCAAGGTGAGGGTACTTTATAGTATGCATACGTGGCTGAATATTCATGTTCTATGACGAGCTACCTTGACGCTCAGATGTTGGTTTTTAAAGGGTAAGTTGAGATCACTTACGCGGTGTAGTCGATCCACAGCCTTGGTATAGCATACAGCGTATGCATCAAGATTATCCTGGGCTAAAGCCATAACCAAGCTTGTGACACAGATAACAACGCCCTGGATAAAATTATAAAGGAGGCAACGATAGATTTGTTAACAAAACCCTACCAGATCTTCATCATCCATGATGGATACAATCCGCAGTGCCCACTCTGCGGCTGGAATGACATCAGGGTGTTTACGGTACAGGCGAAGCAAGGTCAATGCAGCCTTCTTCTTAACAAAGCTATGTGAAGTCCTGCCTTTCGCGTATTCATGATCAAGCTTGTTGTGATTTGATCCAATACGTACGGAGAAATAAGCAAGCGATGAACGTCCTCGGCCAGAGCTTCTGCCATTTCGCTCCCTCCAACATTAGCAATGGCGTGCAAGGCGAGACAATTATCGATTTCGTTATTCCCGTCCAAATCCTTGCGAATCGAGTTGACAACTAGGCGAAGAAAGTCCGAATTTTCATGCATTAACAAAGTGACAGCGAGGTAACCCTTTAAAGATGTCAATGAAATATAAAATCTACAGGAACTTACCCGGCACTTACTATTTGTTTCTCGCTATACTTCGAGCTAGAAATGAGATTGACCGCCTCCATATGCCCAACGTCAACTTTGTAACCCAGTATATATGTAAATATAATTTTGGCTACATATCTTCGAATACATCGTCAGAGTAATATGCAAAGACGATGAGTGACACGTACTTCTTTTTCTGATATCCGTCCAAATTTCCATCTGCATGGCGTTTAGTACACATGTGCACGCGCGACCAGAATATTAAATATTTCAACTAGACCTTTGAACTTCTTCCTGATGTTCGCCATCTCTTTGTTGATCCTCTTTTCTTCTAGCTCGCGTACTCTTGCCCCGCGTATGTCCGCGATGAACTGCGGTATATCGAGAGTGAACCGGAGAACGGATTGACCCCAATGAACACACCTGTGTAAGCCCTCGCATATTGGTAGCCATCAATAGAAAGACTACGCAGTCGTATTAGCAAGGAAATAAAAGGCAAAGTAAGGCCCAAGGCCTTAAGTGGGGGTGTGAGCGAAGGCGTGAGCGAGCCTCAAAGATTTTAGTCATGTGATGATAGCTTTACAAATTACAGCGGCTCGCACACGTACTCACTGTAAATTTGTAGCGCGTATATAATACAAGTATATTAATCCACTGTCATATCAAAACAATCGCGATAGTCGGCTTGGAGTGCTAGGTCTGGAGTTATATGCCGATCCAACGTTGTAAGGTGTCGAATGGCCGGACCACGAAGATCCAGGCCCTCCAGGTAGTCGTACAGACGATAACGACGGTGATCCCATGGGCGTCGCTGGGCGTGAGTTATGCCGTGACTGGGTGGCAATCCGTTCGTCACTGTACCGATTCAAAATACGTACAATATCTCGAGTGAACAGGTCCAACTCCCCCACTTCCGTAGGTGACATCGAATAATCACTTCCTTCATCGTCGTCATCCCCGGATTCCGCTTCCTCTTCGCGAGATAAAACCGGAAGAGGCATGTTCCGTTGCCGATGACGCCGGCCCATCGTGATACCCTCGAATACGCGCAGCATACAAGAGTCCATTAACGTCTTCAGTCGTTGGATATCGTCCAGCGCATCGAGATTACCGACAATGGGAAGCCAGCCATCGCAATCAAGACCCCGCTCGGTAACTACGAGATCGTACGCCCCAAAGAGCATATAGGTCATGGGATCTAGTCGGGTTGTAGTGATAAGGAACATTTGAGCTCCTCCTGCGCCTGCGCCAGAGACATTTTGTCGCTTCTCCGCATATGCGTAGATCTGTTTTTCACCAGCGGAAACATTTTCCTGTTCCTGTAGCTCCCGCTTACGGTGATTCACACTAGACGGGTGAATGAGCGTTATCTAAGCGAGATAGGTGTTAATGCCCTTTCTCGTCATATACGCCAAGAAACAACAGACCTTATCTTGAGAAGTACGGTATGTTTTTTCCCCGACCCGGATCGCAAATTTGGGCTGCGATGCAATAGCAATCAAGCCAGCGAGTAACGGCAATGAGTCTCCATTGGCATTTAGCTCTGGGGGAACGATGACCCCTTTTAAGAAGCCAGGGGTGCTTGCGTCAGCTGCAACACTTCCACCAGCTGATACGTCAATGACGCCAGCATGATACAACGATTGAAGGAGATGTCCTTTGATCTTCTGTATCATAAGTAGTGTTGGCTTTGCCAAGAAGTTTTCGACACAGAACCGGTTCGCAGAAATGTATTCGCCTTTGGATTGCAAAGCCCACCAGGCATTATAAGCTTGCAATGTTGCTAGTGCATCTGATCGGAACTCTTGCGGGCTCCATGAATTCTTCTTTTGGGCAGCATCCATCTTTAAATGCATGGGTGAAACGAATGGATCGCGGTTCGTCAAAATGGCCGCCAGTGTCAACGCTTGGTCAAGACAGCGGAAAAAGCTTCCAAATAATACCAATCTGCCCATTTGTGCGTCCACGGGGAGCTGTAGGAGCACTCGACCCAATGAGGTAAGGTTCTTAGATTGGTCGAGGGCGCCAACCATATGAAGGTCTTTCATCGCTGCTTCCACCCGCTCTGCTGCTGGCGGTTCAATCGTGGCGGCCAGTACTGCCTCCACCGACATAAGGGGGAAATCAAGCGCCTTGACATGCATCACAACATTACTCAAATCCACTCGCTTCATCTCGACCGTTTGATAAGGATGCAGTTCCTCTGCATGCTTCCGTCCAAGTATTCCAAAATATTCACCAGGTCTGTGGCGGCCTGCCCGGCCTGCCCGTTGATTCAAGTTTGATGAACCAATCCACGCAGATACAATGGACGACATATGCCGTTCAGGGTCATATCTTTGTTCCTTGATTCTGCCAGTGTCGACGACGTACACCACATCTGGGATGGTCACGGACGTCTCTGCGATATTCGTGGCCAGGATGATGCGCCGGACGCCAGCTGGTGGTGGCTCAAAGATGAGTTGCTGTTCTGCCAATGGTATCGACGAATGTAAGACATGAATGTTGTATTTCCTGGTGTCCGCAAGATCGAGACCAAGTGACCCCATAGGACTTTGCATGCATCGTTGAGTGGCCATAATCTCTTCCCAACCAGGTAAAAAGACTAAGACATGTCCAGAATCGGTGCGTTGGAGTACGTGGGAGATTGTAAGCGCAATCAAGGGATAAGGCAGTTCAAGATCCTCGTCCCGCTCCCGGTCGCTCTCGGTTCCCAAGTTGCGCCCTCTACCAATGTTGAGCTTGGAGACAGCGGTTACCCCCAGCTCATTGTTCAGGTATTTTATAACGGACTCCTGCGAAAATACCCAGTTCGTGTTTCCAGACGAGATTAACTGTGGAACAAAATCTTCCATAAAGTTTTTCGTGACAGGGAACGACCGTCCCGGAATTTCCATTACGCTCGCAGGCTGACCTTGCTCATCGGGAAAGTATTTTTGGAAAAGCGTTGGATCGATGGTAGCACTCATGAGCACGATTTTGATGGGCTTGTTCCTGGCCTTCCGGTCTGCCATCAAACGTTTGAGCACGACGAGCAGTAAATCTGTGTCGACGTCACGTTCATGCACTTCATCAACCACCACGTGTGTCACATCGTCCAAACTTCCACGTCCGCCATGTCCAGTGTCATCGGCGAGGGCAGATTGCAATCGTTTTAGAAAAATGCCAGTGGTGCAGAATGTTATCGATCCATGGTTCTCAGGCAGCTTAGTTTCAAACCGAACTTGATATCCCACCGTCCCTCTTCCCACAATTTCGCCCCTTTCTTTTGCTACACGGTCTGCTACGCTCACGGCTGCAATTCGACGAGGCTGCGTGCAAATAATGTTGCACTGCGCCCCTCGTCCCCTGATCACGTAGTCTTCAAGGATGAGCTGTGGTATCTGGGTAGTCTTACCCGAACCGGTGGCTGCCATGCAAATTGTCACATCATTGTCCCGAATGTGAGACACAACGTCATGGGAACGCGAGTGGACTGGAAGGGCCGCCCTAATCCGGCGCATATTCTCGAGGTTTGGATCTTCCAGATAAATCTTGTAACGCTTTAGTAGCCGCTGGGATTTTTCGGCCAAGAACGAGTTGGAGACACTACGACCATACGAGCGCACGCTTGTAGAAGGGAGTGGGACATTTATCCCGGGGCCATCAGAACCGGTTTTGCCAGACCCGATGGCCGGCCTATTCCTGTACAGGAGGCTCTTCCTCATATCATGACAAAGATCACGGATCTCGTCGTCTAACCCGTCGCTCATCTGGAAAAAGACTTTGGGGGCCATCCCTAGGTCTTTACCCTCCTTCGCAACCTGGACAAACTTTTGCCACAACTGGGGATCGCACCCCTCGAGGTATTGCGTAACATCTAGATAACATACCATCTGTGCAGATTTTTTGTTTAGGCCTGTACCTAGACCAATGCGACGTCCGCCGACAGTCATGGAGGCTTCCCAGGTGGAATTCTGGCCTCTTTTACCATGAGTTTCGACAAATGCAATGTCAGGTTTACCGAAATCATAGCGACGGCAATAATAATCCATAAATTGACGCGAGCGTTCGTAGCCGACAGTGCTGCCGTCAGAGAGCTTGACTTCAGTCATGGGCCCTGGCACAGAGGAAGAAACGGTATGAGCTTTGAACTTTTGAGGGTTACCGAGCTATATCCGCCATGAATGAGCAACATGTCATCATGAAAAGTAACACAGCATACCACCCCCAACTCGTACAGCTGGTAGATAGCAGAGAGTGCCGCGAGTTTTTCTGAATCCTTTTTATTGACATGGTCTCCCACTCCGACGACAGTGGTCTCCAGGTCGACGGATACGGTAGTTCTAGACAAACGGTTAGATGCTCAACACATGTCAAAAAAAATGCGAAATACACACCGCCACATTTTCCCCCGTAGTCCCCCAGGAAAAATCCCTGCTGTGGAGTGATACTCCGGTGCCTTTCCCAGCGCATTGGCGAAGAAATTGGCGAGCGGAGATTTCGGGTTTTCCTCGTGAATTTTCTTAATTGGAGGGAGATGGGAGGACTTGCTTTGGTGCTCACGGGCGAGATATGCATGGTCATGAACCGGGAGTTCGAAATTTTTCACTTGTAATTGTGATGTCTTGCCCTTCCCCTTAACGTCCCTGAAGGATGAACGTGATGAGGACCCAGCGGATGCTGTCAAGCGAGGTGGGCGCAGGCCAGACGTTTTCGATGTACGAGGTGATTGACTGTTGGACGAGGGCATTTCGAAAACAGGAGAAATAATCGACGGAACAACACTTTTTGTGAAGGTGGGATGCCTTGAAGGCGATTGAGCGCCTTCAAATTTTGGATATTTATCTTGCTGAACAGAGCTTGAGCGATCCTGACGGTTACGATCTCCAGGCGCCTCGAGAGTAGCGCTGGCTATGGCCTGTTGAGCGTATGGTCTCTTGAGACTGGGATGTCCAGATGAAGAAGATGGTGACGATGTCCTTTGAGTTGGGTCAAATTGCATGAGGCGACGCCTATACCGAAAAAAGGGCGCAAAGCGCATAAGGGAATGACACCAAGTTGTCTGCATGAAAAACATGGAATTAACAACCAGTAAGTCATTTGTGGCGAGTCTTACCTCTCTAGTAGAGCCGAATATTGACCTTGGTTGATGTAGCCAGCACTCAAGCACTGTCTGACCTTGCTAGTACCGTACAAAGGTTAGATTTGCAAAAGCTAACTTATACATCGAATACCCGGGAAAAGCCGATGTCACTCTACGTACTAGGCCCGGTTGGCACTTCTACCCTGTCCAACCAATCCTTTACAGCCCTCTGGATACTTTCCAAGTACCGGAGATGGATAGCAGTGCGTCGCACAATGGTCCAATTTCGCGAACACGAACTTGAAGATGACCATTCATTCAAAGTACTCAAAAGCCCATCCAACGCCATAACCGTATCTCGGATTTTATCTTTTAAGCACGGGTCGGTCGGGCTTGAATACGATCAATGGCAGATGACGCACCCCGATTTTTTTGGCCAATTTTTTCTACAACACGGATGTCTTCGAGAACCCCAGGGTCCGCTGCTTCGATTTCCATCCTGACTTCCATGATTGTGTTCAGAAAGCCAAGGTCTTTTTCGCTTACACCCGCACCCATCCCGTCTACATCTGTTAGTTCATGGCCATGAAGTTTCAGGATGTACTCGACACGGGATAGAGGCTGTAAAAGGGTTTGGTATGCTTCATTTATCCTTGCCGATAAGTCCTCTGCAACACGCCTCTTATCCTTTGGTTAAATGAGCTAAGATTCGGCTTGAAAATCAGGAGTGAACTCACATCACCTTGGGAAGCCCAAGCATCCGGATGACAAACACCTTGTGCCGTTCGAAACTTTTGTTTGAGGAGAGAAACATCCACAGAAAAGGGTCTAGGGTCGTAAGGTAGTCCGAATATCGTGTGGTACGGCACATTCATGGGTAGGGTAGAGATATACCAACACTTTGGACAAGCTGGGAGACGGGTTGGGAGTGGAGCAGAACATTTCTGGCAATTGGATGGTAGTCCATTTGTTGCGTTTATTCTATCTGCATGCAAATATCTGCGGGTAGTTTGAACTTGGCTACTCCTGAAGAATCTGTTGGTGGTCAAACGACCTAAGAGCATCGGGTCGCTCACGTGATGCTCCTTATACGCGACCGTCATGATAGGTGGCACAGTCAAGGCAGTTGGCCCTCCTCAATGCATGTTAACGGACGACCCTTCTGGGGCAGATGCGGCACGTCGACGCTTCGTAAAGAAGTCTCGTTTTATCTCCCTTCCAAATCTACGACTCAAGAAAAAAGAGCACAATGGCAAAGGGAACGATCAAGCCGTTAACGCGGAATCATTTGAAGTACCAAACTTGTATTCGCAAGAACAAGTTGTACCTCTGCATAATTTTATTATTCTCGATGAATCTGGCATCTCTCAGCTTCCGGATGATAAGGATGTTTATAGATGGGCGGTCTTGTATGAGAACCAAAGGGGGTGCGCCTACTATTCTTGTGTTTCCAAGTAGCAAGTTATCTCAATTTTATTTGTAGCATGAGAGTCTTCTCTATACCATATTACTCCAGACTGTCCCTGCTTCCCACCGATCCCTCTCCATTCACGGTCCCTTCAGCATCCTCAAAACGCGCCGAACAAGCCAACGTCTCCCTGACAGAATACCCCTTACCAGATGGCACCTGGCATTGGGTGTCAAAATGTTGGATGATGTAAGTAGTCATCAGAATGATGTATGATGAACATGTCTTTACTCAATGATTTAGTGACATGCGATCTGACTCGGGCGAGGTGCAGCATGACGGTTTCGAATACAACTGGAGGTTCCGACATGATAAATGGCGTGCTGAAGTAGGAGCTCTCAATGCCGGAGGATGGGTGCGACGGAGGAGATGGGTCCGGTTGATGATGCGACCTGCGACAACACGCAGAGGCCGATGGGACAGTAGTCAGCCTCGCCGTGACAGTTGGCTTGACAGTCCGATGGTCGATACAGGGCACAAGCCCACAGGTCCGTCTTTGCCTCCTTCCGTGATTTGTGCGGGTGATACGGAAGATGAAGCTTTGGGGAGTGATGTTAGTGATATTTGGAAGGGGGAGGACGTTGAGCAGGATTGGGTGAGTTGTCGTGCTGTTATGAAGAAACTCGGGAGGGACGGGCGCAAGCTAGAGTTGTGGAAGAAGTGGTTGGGAACGTTAGAGCCGGAGGACGCGAAAGGGAAGAGGCGGAAACAGTGGACGGAAGACGATGCGCCGTTACCATCCGAAGTCGACGCCGACAGCAAAGGTAGTAAATCCATCGACCTAGATACCTCTGTAAGTTTGCAACACATTACGGGTGTCCTCCGAACACATGTGAGCTCCTTTTCTAAATCCCCACTCTTACTTATAATTGCAACGCACAACGGACAGGGTGACTCCCTCTTACGCTTGTTCATCTTCCCGGACTCGCGGGCCCAGTTTCTTGAACTCCTTGGACGCGCCGGCTTACTGTCTGACCTAAACGTCAAGTTGGAGATTGGATGGACAGGGAGTGAAGTCGATTTTTGGAGTTACACAAATGGTAGTATGATTGTCACGTGATGAGGTTATTGCAAGAATATTTAAATTATTATAATTTTATTGTCATCAATGGTCTTACCGTCGTCCAGTCCCCCAAGGTCAGACGATCTCCGGATTGTTTCGTCCAACCTAGGGCTCCCAGAAGACCCAACCCACCCACTTCATATTGCGCTGCGCACTTACGCCCTCTCTCTCTCTCTTTCTCTTGGGTCGTCCATAATTCCCCTGATAACGTCTACGGTATACCCTCAGAATAAACATTCTCGCAATGTAATAAATTGGAGCAGTCGTCTCATGGGGGTGCTGAGGAGAGAGCTGGCCTTAGATGGGTTTGCTTTTGCCTTCACGGTTGCGGTTGGTGGGGGGGCAACCCTACAGCGTATTTGGAGCACGTTGGGTAGACGGCATTTGGATATATCCCCTCGATCGACCAGCCACAATAAAGGTTCTCAAGCATTTTTTGTTGTATGGGGAAAAATCTGTGCCTGTATTATCTCCTCGCGAACCTTGCCCGACTACCAAAAAACATTCATATCAAATTTAATATCTTCGTCTCTTGCCATTATGTTGCTGCAGGCCGGCCGTCACCGGTCCTATCGTCTTCGGTTAACTCCAGCAGGAGCAGCCTCTCGGCCATCACCGACGTTGGATCTGACGCTTTTACTAATGGTCCGTGCAATGGACGCGTTGGTTCAAAGCTTCGTTTTTAAAAGGTTCTGCATGGCCCGCACGAATAGGTGTATCAGTAAACTGGACGTTGAGGCGGATATCCTGGAGGAAACGCTACCGAAAGAGGAGAGTGAACAGGTATCGAGTGGTAAGAGACAGCGTCTTACCACACAAATCGATGCATTCGTGTTTTGGGTATGCAGTGCAAGGTCTGTTGTTCGACGCACGTCGACAATCGGCGCGCTGATTTACTCTGAAATAAACTAGAATAATGTGGTGCTTTTTCTACGAGCCTCAAAGGTGCTCCTCTCTCCCGTTGACTGAAGCGTCACGGTAGAGTCACTGAAACACGATCGCGTTCTTTTTCCTTGCCAGGCTCCCTCGTTCCTACGTCAAATGGTTTGTCGACCCTTTTTCTCATATCATTGCCGATCTCAAGTCATTCACAGGATTAGAACTCTAGCTAATATTGACAGCCGTCTTGTCAAGGCCCTTCAGGCCATTCGTGCAAAACAGTGGTCATATATTACTGGATCTCCAATGCACTCGCATCTTCTCACATCATTCGCGGAAGACCTCGGCTTCCCTGCGTCTTGGGGTGATCCTGCGATTCTTCCCGCATATGGTGGACCCCATGTCAATGCAATATGGAAAACGATTGGCGTGAACGGCAGGTTGAATGTTGGAGGTCTCCCCTGCGATCTAGTTCACGGAGGCGTTGGTGCGAAAATTGGCCTTCAAAATTCTTGTAAGGCAAATGCTTCGCTAAGATTATCCCAAGCCTTTTTAGAGGCCATTGCTATCTATCTTCCCGTAAGTGTTGTCAGCATGCTGTTGCCATACAACGCAATTAAAACGAGATGTTTAGGTTCACCTCCTTCCCATTCTCCTCACACGTCCCCATGTAATCCTTCAACCCCGCCGTATACTCTCCACACTTCTTGCCGTGGGCCGCAGCGCAACATTTCTATCCTCCTTCGTCTCCAGCTATTGGCTCGCAGTCTGCTTGACACGCACCCTCCTTCTTGCGCGCCTTTTCCCCTCGATATCGCATGACTTCTGGGATGGGCCGTATGGGTGTGTATTAGCTGGGTGTATGATGTGCGGGAGTAGTATCTGGATAGAAAATGGGCGGCGAAGAGGCGAGATGGCACTTTACGTGCTGCCAAGAGCTATCCGGGCGTGGTTGCCTGATGCATGTGTGAGACGTGGCAATTCGGGAATCAGAGTGACTGAGAGGTTTGTTATGGCATATTCACCAAGGATCGCTTACCGAACAATTTTTTGTGATGGTTTAAAGACTCACTTTCATTGTGTCACTCGCTTACCTGTTAACGACTGCCACGCAACACCCTGGCCTACTTCGCGGACTATCTCGCTGGACGCTGGCTTTTATTACAAAGGGGCCAGATACAGGCCCCAAAAAGCGAGAACGGCAGAATCCTATATACCCGCCCGACCCTATCATTCCATCTACTTCAACATTCACAGTCACTTCGGATACTTCAGATCAGTATGATCATGTGTAACCCAGGGCGTGGCGATTCTGTAGGTCCTCACCAGTTGTCCGTAATCCTCTTGATAGACTAATGACAATTATGGTTCAGTTATCCGACTTGAATACAGTACGACGTATCAAGTGTTCTACCATATTTTCTTAGAACAACTCGAAAGAGCACAGATTATGTACCTTCACATAAGGCCTTGCGGTTATGTGCCTTTATTTATTATAAGAGTGGTCCATACGATACCTCCGATTAAGTTTAAACCATTGGCGGTGACCAGTACGTCGTTTAACGATGTTAAACCTTCAAGTTGTGAGTGCATCATTTTTGCCCTGAATTCAAGGACTTGGATTCTGCATTAGCTAAATTCTTCATCTAAGCCCCCCAGAGTTGTAAAGTGTGATCATAAAATGAACAACTGCCCACCACCGTCTCATCTGGCTTGTTCTCTGCAAAAGACCAATCTACACCGTAAGCCAGAGATGCATGTGCATCGAAGCGTTTAACAATCCCCCATCCGGGTAGTCTCTTCGCCAAGTCTTGGTCTAAATCAAACCGCACGACTTTAAAACCGTCATGCATACAGGCCACGAGCAAATCATCCTTGCGGTCCGCGGAGGGGTGCCATTTGACTCGCCAGGCGCCACCTCCCACTTCAGCCTGTCTGAGTGGAACTAGGGGTTTACGGGCGTCAAAGAGACGGACGGTATGGTCATAGCTGCGGGGAGGTTGTCATTGGGGTGGATAATTAGGATAGAATGTTGCTGACCTGCCTACAGCTATGAGGTGCTCAGTGTGTGGGTGGCTCTGAATTGTTGTCACTCCAGCGTCAAATCTAACAAGGGGTATTAGCATTTTTGGTGGGCGGAGCCACAGGTGTACCGTTTGTTGACGAAAAGGGGCTGTGAGAACCCTTGTCGAGTGTCCCAACCTTTCATCTTCAAGTCATCACCACCTGGCAGGATCTGTTTCGTATGGGTCATCTGACCACAAATCAAATTAATTCACCGGAGTAAATTATGTTGGCGTCCCAATAATTCCAGGCAGCGATCCACGGTTCATAGTCATGAGCAGGCCACATGTCAGTCATCGCTAACACTGCTCCTGTCGGACGTAAGAGGCAGAGGTTTCCATTTGATAACGATACAATCAAAGATCCGATATCACTGAGAGATGGTCAGCTAGCCAGATTTCTGCATTTAGATTTCGCACCTTGAGGGTGACCGACGGTTCGACCAGTCTAGAGACAAACACAAAACGTCTGACGACGCGCATGATATGGATTCAATGCGACACATCTGCTTCTGTACGAGGACAACTTTACGGATGAGATTATGATCGTGTCGAAGCGATAAGCCAACCTCCTCTTTCCGCCATTCATATAAAGTCACATTCCCTTCGGAATCAGCGATGCCCAGGATCGGTGTCGTCGATGGAGATCTATGACACCTGTATACTCTGAGTAGCATTCTACTCTGGACGAGGAGAATGATTCACCATTTCATATCAGGGACTGCAGGCAACGCGATCTCTTGGATTTTTTGACTGTATAAAGGCGTGTGACAGCAGTTTTTAAAACAAATAACGTTACTTACATCTCTATGCTCTCTAGCTCGCAATCGGATGAAATTTCAAACACGAGACATGCACCGCGTCTATGTTGTTTTTGCTGATGAGGCTCCACCTTGAGATTTTCCGGCCCCGATATTACATTTTCTTGTTCGTCCAAACTATAGGTTCCGCATACAAATATGTTTTGGGCAGTTGGGTGAGGACAGAACTCAAGAGAATCCGCGGGGAAGTGTGTGTCAAACTTGACCATAGTTGAACGTTGAACATGTGACCAGACTAACTTACAGCTTCAACCTGAAGAGATGGCCGACTTCATACAGGGTCTTGACCCTTCCAAGCTAGTTCAGGTAGAAACCGTGAGTCATGTGCCATAGCATTCTAAAAGAACACGGGCGAATAATTTTCAACACAGGTATTGTCCTTTCTCATCAGCCCATTCACTGCGCCACCATATAATCTCGCCGTGTTTTTGTTTGGAACTATTGCTAATGGGCTGGACAGTACAGATTCAGTTCAATGTCTGCAGATGGTGAGGTCGGATCTCTGGCGATGGCCCCACTAATTGGTTTACAGTTTACCGGCTTGCTTGGCGTTTCTGCCCTTTTCGACATCTTGTGGATGGTGCGGAACGAGCAGAATGGTTTCATAAGGCTCTTCACCGTGATAATACTAATTTTGAAGGTTTGCTAGACATTCTCGAGAGTGCAGAACATCAGTCGACTTACGCACTTGGAACCTAGTTTCCGACCTTTTTGGCTTTTGCAAATTTTCTTCGTCAACGAGGAGCACAGCTCAGTGGACTTGGCATCAGAGGTGGTGATCTGAGTGGTCCCACAGGTAGGAAATACAGTGTCATATCATCACTCTTACTGACCTCTCGGACTATGTAGTCTGGTCCATGCCAGGAGGCTTCACTTCTGGTGGTCGTGATGGCTATCAGACAGTGGATGAAGAGAGCAACATTGCAAATCCAAAGCTTGTCGTCTCTGCTACTACACCTAGACAATCCGAGTCTGCCGCTCCTGGACCATATCAGTCTGCGTAAACTGTTATTATATAGCATACAAGTCATGCGATTGTTGTGAGCACCGAGTTTTCTTAAGATCTGATAGAAGGCATATCTGTGATGTCGGGCCAACTCACCCATAAAGACTAGGACGGGCTGCGCAATCCAAACGTCACTCCTTTCCAATGCCAACTCTTGAGGCTTAAAACTCAGTACTTCCACAAATGTAGCTTCCTTTTGGTCCACCATTTTGTATCACCGTCGAAACCTTTCAAAGTAGGGTGTTAAGATCTGGCCTGACTATGGTTCAGAATTTATAAAGCAGTCAATGCCAAATTCACCGCTAGCAGAGTTCGTATCGGTCTTCATGACACGTTCATCACCAACTCCTGCATCATAAAGATGGTATCCTTACTTCAATACCAATGATAGCTTTGAGTATGTACAAACTCCATTTTCCAAGCCATGTGCATCACCTGTTGTAACATAGCTGATCGGTCAAGCCAGTTCGTTACTTCCATCGTTTCCGTAAGACAAACTCCCGGCTTATAAGATATAAGGACCAGAGGAATCAGAGGATGAATATATGGATTGGTACAACTTGAATAAAGTTGTCGAATACAACGGCACGTGCTGACAGAACACTTCTTTCTCAGTGGCACTGGCGGTATTGCAGATAAATATCACAACATTCTCGTGTTCAAAGCTCGGCTCTACTTCATATCTCTGATATCATAATAGCACATGCCTATGATGGACCCGGGGTTTCAGGCAGACGATGTAAGTTTCTCTTACTACGGAACCGGTAGTTGGCATGTAGCTGATGACCACTCAGATTGCGCCGATCGCCATCCTTATGGATGAGCTGCGTTCAGAAGACGTTCAATTACGACTGAATGCTATACATAGCATTCCCACTATTGCATTGGCCTTGGGACCTGACCGTGCGAGGGAAGAACTCGTGCCATTCCTTCAAGACTCCGTGGATGATGAAGACGAAGTATTACTTGCATTGGCTGAAGAGTTGGGGAGGAATTTCGAGGAATACATTGGCGGAAAGCAGTACGCTCATATATTGTTGGGACCTTTGGAAAATCTGTCGGTGGTCGAGGAAGCGTTGGTCAGAGATAAGGTGGGACCTTATCGTCCTATTGAGAAGTGCATATTGCAGTTGACACTCGTTTTCTTGAATGTTCATAGGCAGCTGAGTCTATCACCAAAATTTCGGCCGTTCTTTCACAAGCTCAAATCGAAGACTATTACATTCCTCTGATGAAACGCCTTTCGCAGGGTGAATGGTTCACCGCACGAACATCATCTGCAGCTTTGTATCCTCCAGTATACGCGAAAGTCTCGTCCTTAATTCAAGAAGATATGCGCAAAGGATTTGCTGCCTTAGGGTCAGACGACACGCCTATGGTTCGGCGAGCTGCTGCGAAATGGCTTGGTGTACGCTGTACTTATTTTTCCCTGATTCTCGTTGGGACTGATTTATCTCGGCATCTAGCCACTTTTGAAGAACTTTTCGAAACCGCACGTTTTATCTGATGGATTGCCAATATATCGCAGGTTGCAATCTGATGATCAAGATTCAGTTCGTTTGTTGACCGTCGAGGACTTGATAGTCATTGCGCAACAGTTAACGCCAGCAGAAGTGAAAGAACAACTGTTGAAGCAAATAAGGCACAGTATTTCAGACAAGAGTTGGCGAGTAAGGTATATGGCGGCAAACCATTTCAACGAGGTCAGTTATGCAAGAGCATTTCATATTCATATCATCACTTAATGTTAGCCTACAGCTTGCAGAAGCAGTCGGCGTGGAGCTTGTGAGAGAAGAATTAATAGGCCAGTATGTGCAACTTCTGAAAGATAACGAAGCCGAGGTTAGGACTGCTGGAGCCGGGCAAATCCCAGGTGTGTTTGACGTCCGTCAGACCACAGTATTGCTCACCCAATTATCCAGGATTTTCCAAACTCCTGGACAAAGAAGTCATCTTGGCAAAGATCGTCCCTTGTGTAAGGGATTTATCGCAAGACACGTCGCAACATGTTAGGGCTGCCCTCGCAAATCAAATTAGCGGCCTTGCGCCTCTGCTCGGAAAAGACTCTACGATCGAACATCTCCTGCCGTTATTCCTGCACTTGCTCAAGGACGAGTTTCCTGAAGTTAGATTGAATATCATAAGTAAACTCGAAACCGTGAACAAAGGTACGTTTTTTATTTGCGCAGGACAACCCAAGCTGAAATCGCGATAGTGATCGGCATTGACCTTCTGTCCGAGAGTCTTCTTCCGGCGATAGTTGAACTCGCCGAAGATAAATCGTGGCGTGTGCGGCAGGCCATCATCGAATATATACCTTTATTGGCCAATCAGCTTGGCAAACCATTTTTCGATGAACAACTGGGAAATTTGTGCATGTCGTGGCTAGGCGATAATGTGTTTAGTATCCGGGAGGCGGCTACAGTCAACCTGAAGAAACTGACAGAAGTATTTGGTGTCGAGTGGGCCAAGGTCGCTATCGTCCCAAAAGTAATGGGAATGGGACAACACCCTAATTATCTGTATAGGATGACCACCGTGCAGGCTATCACGGTACGCCTTATTCTTGCTTAGCCTGTTCTAGATAACGTGAATAAACCACATTTAGACTATATCTCCATCCCTGAATTTGGACATTGTTCGAGCAGAAATCATCGAGCCATTACTTCATCTTGCGACGGATTCGATCCCAAATATCAGATTTAATGTGGCGAAGTCTTTGGAGGTATTGGCGATATCTTACGGAAAGTCGGCCGAAGGACGTGAGCTTGTGCAGACGAGGATTGTTCCAGCGTTGGAACAACAGAAAAGCGATCAGGATGCGGATGTGCGATACTTTGCTACTCGCGCACTCCAGAAGGCACTTGGTGGAGAATCTTAGGTAGGTCTCTTACCATGGGCCTAAACGATGATACTAGAGTACTTCGGACTTTCGATGTGTTTCTGCTATAAATGAATATGATTGATCAGATTCCCACGCGTACTTATCAGCCCGTTGTTGCCTTCTAACGCAACATTATCGATCAACGTTTCTCGGCGCAAGTCGGGCACAACTGTCCTTTTGTGTTTCATAAATCAATATAAACTTCTAAAAGGTCATCCATTTTCCCATCATTTTCCCCCCCCCACATTTTTTTTTTCTCGAGGTTTCATCTTCGTTCGTTTTTCTTGTCATTCGTTGAGCACCTACCATGGCTTTAATCAATCGTATTAGCGCTGCTTTCGTCCTCCTTATTGCATTATCCTCCTTTGTGATAGCCCATGATTCTGAGTCTAAAGGCCACGACTGCAAGACTCATGAATTCTGGTTTGTCGTCAATCACTTTATCCCTTTCATAATCGCTAACAACATCGTGCTTAACATAGGTGGGACAATACCTTTGACGATAGCAAGAGCTGTTGTCTGCCTTCATCCCCCCCTTACAAGCCTTCCCCGCCTGAGGGAAATAAGTGTCCCAAGGAAGGCAATGATCACTCATGGTACTACCACCCTGAAAGTGATTGTTGCGTGCCTACGATTCCGAATCCATCGCCACCTGAATGTCCCAGCGACTGCGATTTGGACGAGAAGAGCAACAAGTGCTACCCGTATGCACCGCCACCCCAGCCCTCCGGACACTATAACCGGCGCTCCGAGCTCAAATCTCGGAGCGTTATCACCCTCTGCCCGACTGGCCTTGATGCCTGCCCTATCCCGGGTTTGACTAGCTCTGACTACGAGTGTGTCGACACCAAAGCTGACCTGGAATCGTGCGGTGGATGCGCTTCAACCGGACGAGGTGAAGATTGTAGTGCTCTCGAAGGTGTATGGAACGTCGGATGTGAACGGGGAGCTTGCATCAGTATGCATCTTCACGCTTTTATATTCGCTCGCATACTAACCAAGCTACTTATCTAGTTTATACCTGCGCTGCCGGTTACAGGCGCGCATACGATGGAAAATCGTGCATCGCACTCTAAAAGAATTTTCTCTAATATCTCACTCTTTTGAACTTTAGCTACCATCCTTCCTGTCTTTACTTTCTTTTGGTTTTCTGGCGGTTTGTGGACATAGTACATTATTGACTTTTATATATATATCACGTGAAGTACAGTATTTGACTTTTATATATATATATATATATCACGTGATTTAGACGCGTCGCGACTGTTAAGAACAAATAAGGATCAACGTTGAAAGTATAAAGAGGCCAAAGGATGAATATCGAGTTCAGATATTTCCCTCTCCACGACGGTCATTGACTTTACTCTACTCGCCTTTTCTTAATTTATTTTCTACAGCGCCAGTCGCCAGCCATGTTGCCACTTGCTCACTCTATTCTTCTCGTTGGTCTTTATGTCGCCGTCTTGCCTGGTGTACCTTTCGCTCCAATCCAGGCCTTGGCCTCGCCTGTTCCTATGCCTCACCCCTTAATGACTGTCGATTACTCGCACCACAATGTCACCACTGCCCGTACATCGGACTCCAGGACCAAACATTCCTTTGCCTTCAATCACACGCACCCCTTTCCAATGGCGTCTAAACCAATATCTGCTCGGGACTTTGATATATTTAACGGATACGTCAACAAGGCCAGTGGTCACGCTGCCGCCATTAGTATGTATCCCGTCCTACACGTCACACATTGTTTACTATATTTGTAGAGGACCTGGCTGCTAGGTCGTCCTTGGTCCACGATGATGATTTTGACTTTCAACATGCATGTGCTTATCGGCTAACGGGCTTTCAAACCAATTTCCTCGGATTTCAAACTCTTCTTGACGGGGATAAAGGTCTGGCCTACTATAATCGATCCGACGAACTGGAAAGGATGATCAAGGAAATTATAAATCTCAACAAGGACGTCTTTACCTACACCGACGTTCTGGTACATAACATTCCTGTTCTAGGGCCCATCCTTGGTCCGAGTGAGTTTTTCCCTTTTAACATCCTGCTTATGCTGACGATGGTAATAGTTGTTTACGAAATCAAGTGCCTTCTGGACGATTTGCTCAACTGGTCTGAGAATTTGGCCGACGCATCTCTTAATATCCTTGAACCGCTCCTCAAGGCAACCATCTCGAAAGCGTCATTCACGTGTGGTGGTCTGTGTCTCTAGATTTGGCTGTGCCATTTGTATTACATACTACTATTACACCTGTATCATCTTTGCATGAATTCATTGACTGGTTTTGTATGGGTGTCTGATAATATAGGGGTAGTTAGTTACTCTTCCTCCAGCCACTTATCTGCGATTGGGCCAACGATAGGTAGCTGGAAATGAACAAGTCCATTTCTTGAAGCGTCGCGGTATGCTTGAAATCTTCAAGGACATAGGTAAACAAAATGGGCAGAGAGCAAGTAGACACATACGCCATGTAAATCACTGAACAGGCTAGCAACAATGTCAAGAATGTTGGTATCCACGATGGAAACCGCAATAATGAGACAAATATCCGGAGAACGAGGAGCGGCGTAGTTAGAAGAGCGGATTGGTAGGCTGTCGTATAGAGTCAACACTGAAGAAACATAAATTGTTGCAGAAGCAAGCTGACCGTGAAACCGAACGTAATCATTCTGTGTTTCAATTATCAACAGAACTAGAGCTAGTTTAGAAATGAGTAATAGGGATATATGGATGAAACAAAAAGGTGCAGACCTGAAATGGGACCTAGTAGATATGCAACTGCAGCCAACAAGTCCACTCTTAACCCATAGCTAGTTTCCCATTGGTTTTGTCCTTCTGGGTCATCTACAGCGACAACTGGGGCACCGAATGTCGGTATACCACCGGACTGATAAGAATTGGGATGCCAGGATCGAGAAGTCGTAGGGGGGATACTGAGTGGATCGTCTGGTGGAAGGGTATAAGGCGCAAACGAAGAGGCAAAGGTATTATTCATAACGAGAAAGCCGAATTTAAACGGAGATTGAATAAATTTCATGTCAAGCTGATTCGATAAACTCTGAACCGCCTTTTTAAAGAAAAGAACAGTGAACATGGTGAGTCTGAGTCTTTTACTATAAACTATTCAGTATGAGGAAAAGTGGTAGAATGTAGTTGAATCGAGGTGGATTGGGGTGGATGGGTCTTAGAGCAATAGGATGTACGCTGATTTTTATTCCTTTATATAGGCGGACAATTCTGCGCCCATAACTCTGCGTACGCGCAAATTCATAACAAATCGCTTATTGGCTCGTCGTCAATTCGTCCTTGACGTCCTCCATCCTTCTCGTCCAAACGTTTCGAAAGCTGAACTCTCAGAGAAACTCGCTTCTCTGTACAAGACTGACAAGGCCCGTGTCGTCACTTTCGGTTTTCGAACACAATTTGGCGGTGGACGAAGCACAGGTTTTGCTTTGATTTATGACGACGAGGCGTCCCAGAAGAAGTTTGAGCCTAGGTATCGGTTGGTTCGCGTGAGTCCTATCAATATGTCAAGTCGTCACAATTCCTGATTTTTTTTTTTTTTCAAGTCTGGCCTGGCGAAAAAGGTTGACAAGCCTTCGCGTAAACTACGGAAGGAGCGAAAGAATCGTGCCAAGAAGGTGCATCTCAACTGTTACCTGCTTCTCACTTCCCGCTCACTGTCGTTTTTTTTTTTACTTAGTTCCGCGGCACGAAAAAGGTCAAGGCAGCAGAACCTCCCAAGAAGGGCAAGTAGGGGTTGGAGGTTGGACTATTGCATCTCGTCTCTGGCATCACACGTCACAAAAACGGTTATCAGACTGTATCTATGGCACATGTCATCTTTCATGCATCTCATGTCCATGCAGTCTGTCCACTAAGTTCTCATTAAGAAAAGATACGTGCGGGTATCGTCGGTATGATGATATCTAATATAATCGATGTAGACCAAGAGCCTCAAAACCCCGACTTTTTGTGAATGATATCAGGGTCCTCTTGGTATTCTTCTGCTGACACCCACATCTGCTGGATAAATTAGCACATGAAACAAGCTCACATAATGTTTAACTAGCCTTCTTGAATGCCCCCAATCCTGCCAGAATGGATCCTCCAATCCAAGTAGAGTACTTTCGTTCAGGTGGTGCGTATATTTTTATCTTGACGTCTTTCAAAGCCAATTTCTTCACCTCGTTCAAAAGTCGGTCCCCAAACCCTACGTGTGACATATGAGGATAAAACAGTTATATACCGTTTGAGTCGTACCTCGACATAGAGTGCTACCTCCACTAAGAACGATGTTGGAGAAGAGGCTCTTCCGAAGGTCTAAATCTACGCGGTTGATAGAATCCACTACAACTTGATGAACGCCGGCGTATTCTTGGCCGATCAACTCTGGGTTGAACAAAATTTCTGGAGCCCTGAATCGTTCGGCCCCAAGCTACATGTGCGTAAATATATGTTTCGCCAGAACGAAACGCACGCTCACTTGAACGACATTCCCGTCAGGAAGTTTAAATTCCTCTGTCCTTCCCGCAGCTTCCTTTTCCTCCTTTGCAGGATTCAGTGCAACATAACAACACTTCTCCTTGATAGTCCGGACAACTTCTCGTTCAGCAGACGTATGTAAGTGGTGGCCGGATTTACGTAGCAGCAGCTGGAGGTGGTCTGTCACATCTCTGAGGTGCGCGCATCAACATACATGACAATGTGTGAAAGGTGTAACGGTTGTTGTTACCTTCCTGCAACGTCAATCCGACGAATGGCATGTGGCATTGAAAACCCTTCGAATACAGGAACTGCGTGTGTTACGCCATCCCCTGAGTCAAGGACAATGCCGGTCGTCCGACCAGACGAGTACCTGTAAGCAAGACCTTTATATTGTCATGTCACAAAAGGTTTTTGGTAAGAGAAGCACGCACAACGACAACACGGCCTGCACAGACGTGTAGAGAGCAGGGACGTTGAAAGTATCAAAGAATATTTGGGCGGCCACGTCTCGATTACTTCGTGGGTTTAGAGGTGCCTCCGTTAATAGTACCGGATGCTAATAATGTTGTAGTGGGACGCAATTACTTGCACAGATGGCTCAATGGCTTACTTCTTCACTTAATGTCCCCAGCTCTTCTGCGTATACCCAGCTCCATATGCGCTCCATGTCATCCCAGTCTGTGACAATTCCGTGTTCCATAGGATACTTGATCTTGAGCAGCCCTCGAAACTCTTGCGCGCGTCTCCCGATGAACATGTCTCCTTCCAGTCCACCAGCCATGACGCGTATATGTTTTGGACGTCCGACACTACGACAAATGACATGGGTCCGAGATGGATGCGTCAGTAGGTGGGAACTGGTCGTTGAAAAGGAGCCTAACCGTGGACGCACAAAGACGGGAAAAAGCATTTTGGATGATCCTGACCAGCAAATCCAGCCTTTATGGTCCCAGAGCCCTAAGGACAGACGTAAGCTGAGATGCGCGGTTTACAGAATTTCTACTAACATTGTCGATAACAACGGGCTGGTTGGTGAGAACGTCGTCGAACTCTGCGGACATGGTCAAAAAGGGTGGCGTGACCAGATCACAACGCGGGCCTCCTTCCTCCTCCCCTTAATGGCAAAATATGCGTTTTACGCTCTAAGTTTTTCTATCCTGCTTTCATTTGTCGTAAGTTGCGGGCCTGTTATTTCTTTCAGGTCTTCACCTTCGCAATAGAGCCTGGCGAATGGTATACTGACCAAGTGGGAAGCGACCAACTTTTGCAAGTGTATGTATTCTGTACACCGTGACTGTACCAACGGTAGTTGACCTTTTTTTTGCCAGGCATATGTTTCCAGTCAAATTACAAAATATTACACCTGCACATTCCCGACAACCCGTCAAAACCTTGTCTCTCGTGTACGAAGCAATGGTGCTTGAATCAGAATCTCCCTATCTGTGCTGGCGCAAAGCTGGGCGATACTAACCCAGACACTGCAACTGGAAAAGAGGGTGATGTTGAAGCCAGATGCTTTCGTACGTGCCGATCTTACGATCCAATGCGACACATTCAACGAAGAATACGTTATATTATAGAAAGGGATTCCCCGAGGGATCAGCTTGTTGTGACACTCTTTTTACTGACGGTGTTCGGCCTGCTGCTCGGTGCTGGGATCAGAAGTCGGATGTTGAAAGCCGGATTGGACACTAATGTTCCCTGGAACTTCGGCAGGACGTGGTGGGCAGTCAGTCATGTCCAGATCTGTTAGCGTTAATGTTTGGTGCTGACGGTATGTTCAAGACTTGGGTACCCCGAAGGCAGCTTGAGGAACTGGGTCTTGCGGACCGTCGTACTAGTGGTGGGTACCCGAGGTCGACAGAAAGGACGGCGGAATACACTGCCATTCCGACGGAATATCCACCAACGCATTGACCGTGTTATCATTTCATGTGTTACATGTAAATTAGAGACGCGAGCTTGAGTCATGATTGTGGCGTCTAGAGATGCGCGAACTTGAACTTTATCTTTATGGGTTCATCTTGTTCAAAGACCGGTTCGACGCCATCAGGAGGGCATACACTTCTTGATCCTGCGTCTGAGGGGCCTACTGGAGTACAGCCCACCCCTCACCCTAATCCCATCAGTGCTGCGGCTGAAGCTGCGGAGAGAAGACTGAAAGCTGTTAGTCCCACAACATGGATTAACTAGGTTCTATTGTATGTTATTAAAGCCAAGCTGACAGGCTCAAGCACGAGGCACCACCTCGTCAAACCCCAATAAAGGACGCCTCGCAGCCCAACTAGAGGCTAGTAAGGTCGCTAAGAACGTTCCGGAATCACGGCAAGAAGAGAGGGTCGTGGTGAGTGGATCATTTTGAAACAGTAGGGCAGAGCGTTGACAGGATAGGATACAGTGGGATTAGATGTTGACTGGATGGAGTAGTACTACATGCTTACTCGTTTTGATGCACGCGCGTATAGTTACTACTGTAATACTTGTACCGAACTTGAATGTCCAAAGACTCGGAAGAATGGGAGAAAGTACTTTGGAAACCTCAGCCTTATCCCGATAATTATATTTCACCGAAAGCCTTTCTGTCGTCTCTCCAAAAGAATCGTAAGTACTCCTCAAATCTTTACATAACCATACTCATCTTGAGCCGATAAAGCTAACTTTAAGCCTTATACCTACTGGCCACTGGTCCTCATTTCATGTGCGATAACCCAGCACCTTGCTACTATATTCCTATTTCTTGCTGTTTTCCTTCGACTAAAAGAGCGACGGCTTGATCCCCGTGTGTTAGTCTGGGTCTCCATAGGATGCTTTTTTATGGGATACATTGCTTGGGAATTACTAGGTGCCTCTAGAGTTGACTTGATGCACAGACATGCCAACCGTCCGTATCATTATCGACTGCTCTCTGATCATTCTCAACTATCGAGCAGGTGTGAAAACTATCAAGTCTTCGATACTAATATTCCTCGCGCTCATGTCCCTCTCACCTGTGTTGAAGACGTTAACCGCTGCAACATCTTCGGACTCGATCTGGGCCTTATCAGCCTTCTTATTTATACTGAATGCCCTGCTCGCTGATTACAGTACAGTTAATTTAGGTGGACAAGTCGAAAGGTGAGTGACTCTGTACATACTTATTGTGCTGAAATGACTCTATTATATATTTGCAGGTTAACTTCGGTTTTGTCCATGAATGCCGCCATATCATCATCCGTGGTGTTAGCATCACGCTTATCCGACGATCTCTCCGTGTTTGCCCTCATACTTTTTTCAGTACAAATGTTTTCCCTGTTTCCAATGCTACGTCATCGATTGCAGGCGAGTCCTCCCGTCGTCTATTGGTGGTCCCGTATTGAACGAAACCCAAACCAGGCTACTCATATACTCCCCCAGATGATTTTGACTTTTACACTTTCCGCGATATCAATCACTCTCTCGTTGTCTAGAATGGTGACTTATATCTATGGGGCTATGTTGTTTTCGGCCACGTTCCTTGCTCCCGCAGTCCTAGTTTGGGCTCAAAAGTATAAAAAGTATGTCTCTTTCTTTCTTTCTGGTCGACCATCTGACCCGAGAGACAGTGAACTTAGAGGTCCTTGGGATGTCGCAGTTCCGAAAGTGTTACCAAAAAAGGTAATCTGACCCAATATTACAATAACTACAAGACATGGTATAGCTTTGTGAGTTTATCTACAGTTGCATATGCTACATAGTATACAAGTCCCTCCACGCTATATAATCTACACGGTCATGTTTCCATATCTCCTTTGTCACTTTGTAGTCGAGGTCGTTTCGAGCCCGTTCCAACACTAACTCCCATTCCAATCCCCCTTGCCTCGAGAACATCCATTGCCACTTTTGCTGCTCCTTCTGAAGACTTTTTCGTGCGCGTCCGTGTCCTTCTAAGTGCACCGAAAGCCTGCGCCTTGATGACCGCCAAAGTTCCTGAAATCGGGGGTCCGCCCGTGCCGGCAGCAGGCGATGGAGATCTAGACGTTCGTGATGGCTCTGTGCCACGGCGTGGTCGTAGTCGCGCATGATGGGTGTAACCTGCAGATTCCCCTTCACTGCTTCCACGTTCGTTTTGAGAACCATTATCGCTGCCCGACATGGGCGGAAGTGCAGGGAGAAGGGTTCGCTCAGGTCCGGAATTTGTTCTTCGAGCACCCAGTCTATAACGGACGGCGTCACTTCCTGGGCCGGCTAATGAGATATCAGCAGTCCCACCGTGTAGCGTAACTTCAGCACTATGTGTGTTACTCGAATGCCGACGGTAGTCAAATTCAGGGCGGTCATGAGCCATGGAGTTCTCCGAGAAGGTGAATTGAAAAGTTGAAGCGAGGGACGTGGAGGAAGAGGACGGCGGCGTGGAAGATGCGGTAGGCGATAGTGAACGACTGGTTGGGAAAACATATGGAGCTGTGTCAAGAGAATTCAAGGGAACCTTTTGGTCTTCGACGGGAAAGCGATTGACGTAAGACATTTCGGCGGTGGTGAGGGTCGGCGACTCCACAAAACCAGGAGAATGAGAAGAGTTGTTGCTGGCCGGAGCACCAGATTCGCCACCCGAGGAACCACTCTGGGCAATAGCCTGAGGCCAAGGTCCACTACGATGGGTCCCGTTCATGGCATATGGATAGTATTTTGGAACCCGATGGGAACCCAATGAATGTGATGAACCATCGGCTGGCATATGCTCATTCTCCGCGGAAACGTATGGCATAGAGGGAGAGTGATTTGTGTAGTTGTGACTAGGTCCAGCCGTATATGGGCCATTACAGACGGAAGCAGGTGGATCGTCGTTGGATCGGTATCCCATACCTTCATTGGAGTATTGATTAACGTGCGACGGTCCCAAATGAGAGTTCAAATTGCTGGTCTGTGAGTGAACCGGAGAAAATGATGAGGGTAACGGGGGCATATCATCAGATTCGGGACCATGTCCCGTCTTTCTTGCCTGCCACAGTGCCCTCCAGAATTTTTCCCGTTCACGAAATTCATGTCGTAAACGAGCATTGTCCTGTCGTAGATCGGTAGCCTCGGTTCGTGCCTCTTTGCATGAATCCTGGAGCTGTAAGACAACGGATTCCAAACTAGTTACTGAAAGAGCGAAAATAAATGTCGAATATTCGTTGGTTTACGAGGACGATCGAACCTGTTTCTTCGAGAGTAGCGATATAGCTGGCTCGCCTTGCTCGGAACGCTGCCTGAGCATCTGCGTTTTTCTTTTTCCGGAGAGCAACGTCAGACATTCGTGAACTTGAAGTAGGGCCGTCAGAATGAGTTCTAGAATGAGAAATATGGTTGGATGGAGAAAGGGACGAATGGGACTTGGGCATTGGTGAGGGGAACGGGTTGAGCGAATGAACGGAAGTGATTTAAAATGGCATGGAAAAAAAAGAATTCGAATCAAGGGCACGAGGAGAGGGTCCGCGGCCCTTAAAGTTGTGTAGCACTTAGCCGATGGGCCCTTGTACACAATTTAAGATTGACTCGAAGGGGTTTGCGCTGTTGTCGCTATTGCAGTCGACCTGTAGACTGTGGTCTGGTACGACTTTGTAAGTAGCCACAAGTTTCTTCTTCACCGCTCTTCACCGCTCTTATATCTACCCAAGAACAATTCAGTTTTTTTTACCTCGACTGGACGGCCTCGCGATGTGCGTTCTCACCACAATGTCCGCAGAAAGTCGGCGGAATTCATCCTTGTGATAACCAAATCGAGCTAGAACCCGCAAAAACTCTCAACGGATGCTGATTTATGACCTTTGTCCTCACCCCCCAGAAAAATTCATATACACCTCGAACTGTCCTCCTCACTTCATTCTATTTTTCTTTTTTCTTTTTTTTAAAAATGTAATTTTTAAATTTAGGAGTATTCTGTATATTTCGGGGGTCCTGCTCGTATACAAGAAACGAGGGGAATGGTAACCAGGCGCACACGGCCCGGAATCAAATTTATTCGTTAGGGTGCTTCTACTTCGGGATCGCCTTCCTGAACCTCCCCGTCCTCCCCCTCCCCCTCCCCTTCTAGATCAATTACCTCCATAGTCGTGCCTTTACCGTCCAGTAAACAGGCTACTCTACGCCCAATTCTCCCATTCACAGCAAGTGAAATTTCACCGTTTCCACAAGCAGACAATAAACGACAGCGCTTAATCGATATCTGCACCGAATGGAGCTGAATAATGCGGCGCAAACAATAAAGCCACCGGTCAGTATGCATAAATATATACTAATAGGTTGCACCTACACGCCCTTCTGTCCACCACTGCATTGCGCCCAGCATCAAATCTTCTCGGGCGGGGATGTTTACGTACCACTCAGGCTCCAGTTCTTGGTACCCTAAATCATTGTAACTGACTGTCGCGATAAACGTTGAACCTGAGGCTTTTCGATCACGATCAGCAATGATTTTACCGTCTTGCTTTCAACCTACCATCTTTAGTCCGAACTCTGTAAACTATGACAAGGAATTCATCGTCGAAGAAGTCGACTTCTACCAAGTCAAAATCAACGGGCTCTTTATCTGGCTGCTGACCTTCTGGCGCAAAACGGCACTCAAGAAGGGCAATACCGACACGCAGAGGCAACCCGGCGGCCACATGACCGTGATGCATCTGAGCAAGACATACTGATTTGAATTAGAGTGCAGTACACCTCACGAAGTGAAGCTCCGGGCATGCAATTCAAAAACTCACAGAAGGTCCGATGACCCGAATGCATGCGGGCGACGAGATACTGCAGGAAGTTTCCTACCTGAAATTCAGATTAGGCGGGTTATTTCCGACTATCTTGGAAACCCACTTGGTCATCGCTCTTAATAATGCGTTCGCAGATAGCTACATGACGGGGGGGTTGAGGGTCAGGCATGCCACCTGCCGCCTGGTTTACAACAGAACTAGGGCCAAATGAGATCACAGCAGAACGAGCTGGGGCCGAAGACGCATAGGCAAATATTCGGTGACATCGTATTGCCAATTCTTGGATCAATGCGTCGAGGTTTCTGTCTAGATGGTTTAGATCCTTTTGCCTGACGTCCTAAGATCTGGATCAGTTCCGCTGATATATGAAACTCTTTGATGAAAGAGCCTACAAGTTGCCACATCAGTTGTGTAGGGTCATCGGCGACTGTCTTAGCATGTTTAAGGGCCGTGTATAGATCAAGGCTCTCTCGTACACCCAAGTCTCGTGTGCAAAACTGAGGAACCGGACCCATGAACCATTTGTCGATCGAGCTCACCAGGAGGCCGGACATGAAATAATTGTTTACCTCTAATATGTCGTGCCGTGGCGATGGGTGATTCTCAGTGTTGGGATTGGCCATGATAGACTCTGGGTGAAAATGAAATAAATCGAGCGGCTGTCCGGGCGGCTTACTTACCGTATTTGAGCCATGATATGAATTCTTTGAACCGAGATAGCTCCCGGCGAGCGACAGCAGCAAGCCAGCTTGATATCACGATGGCTCGGCTAGCTAATTCAAGACAGGCTTTAATATCCTCAGTTGGTAGTCCCAATGGCATATAGTTCGGCCTTCGACACTTGAGCAGGGGCAATGATGGTGGAAAGAAGAGGCTCACAACATTGACCACCCTTGGACCTCTTGTAGGATCAGATGCAGACGTTGGCAAGCAGGCGCAACCTTTTTCTCGGAAAAATCCCGTAATTTTACCAGGGCTTCGGTAACTGTTGAATCCCACTTCTGAATTCCCTGCAACTGTCGTCAATGGATATTTAAACGCCAATGACTTTCTAGTTACCCTCTCGCTCATTTGCTCGCCATTGCCCAAGAAATCCTGCAGAGATTCCGAGGGCCGACCAGCCACCAGCAGACATGTCAAGTCAAATATTGGATTCGGTTCTTCCTCTGAATAGAAAGTCACCATGGAACACCTGTAGGAGTAAGGGTACACGCACGACCGAATTGATCCTTTTGCTTCGTCTCCAGCGCCCGAATCCACTTTGGACCGAGTTCACGGGCGCCGCTGTAGCCCTCGGAGCCGAACCATACACTACGCATGT
Organism: Hygrophorus russula; assembly: GCA_003314125.1. NCBI lineage: Eukaryota > Fungi > Basidiomycota > Agaricomycetes > Agaricales > Hygrophoraceae > Hygrophorus > Hygrophorus russula. Next base: position 72,958 of record QLPE01000179.1, on the reverse strand, counting down.
CTTTCACAACACGCATACCATACCATACAAGGTCACGGGCGGTCGACGATGCCTTGGCCAGATCTCGAATATCTCGTTTTTCAAGTAAAGGTAATCCGATGACGACTGGTATCACATCGGTGATTGTCATATTATTGCTTGAGACTTGGGGGTGTGCAAAGAGGACAGGCCGTTTCGGGTCTTTAAACAATGATGGTGTTGAAAGTTCGGAACCAAGGGAAACGGCCCCCAAGGGATAGCTTCCGTCAAGAAAGTGATATATGTAACCTAGATCATCAGCGACAGCCAAAATACTGTTTACGTTAGAATCGTCTACTTCGTCCATACTCGATGCCTGGAACTGATTATGATCATGTTCAGAGGTGCTCATTGACGCAGAAACGGGATCGGAAGGTAAATTCGGCCAATATTTGATCACCTCTGGCACTGAAGGTTTGGGCATCAACTGTGTCTGTGAACCCTGGAAAGCAAAGATATCCGTGGCACTGTATTTCGAAAGTGAGGGCTTGATCATTAGCTCAGGGAAAGCAACCAACGTCAATTTCTGAGAGTGTTCTTGAAGATGGTCGAGGAGGGGCAATGTTCTAAGTATCGAATGAGCAGTCCCAGTCTTGCGCCGCATATTTCCGTGAGACGCTGGTGATTTCAGGAGGAAATATACACACAATGGTGGTACCCTTTCTGAAGATATCTGGGATGGAACTGCTGGCAGAAACCTTTTCTTCACGAAACCACCAAACGCCAGTGATATGGCACAACCGTCTTTGTGCATTGATCGATGCATTCACGGACAGTTGACGTTCTTCGTGACCATCCTGAATCGAATGGAGCGTTATGCGGGGTGGATGGTGAGCTATAGCGATACTTTGTCCTGTGAAGTACATCAGAAGCAAGGTTATAGTATATAAGCAACAACATACCGTCGGGACTCCATGTCAAACCGACGACTTCTTCGCTCCTATTTTCGTCAGTGCCTACATCGACCTCCCACTTCTTGGACCCTTGTATTTTCCAGAGACTCACTCGATCTTTACCGCCTAACCTAGATATGAGGACAACAAGATCTTTATCGGGACAGCAAGACGAAGCCAACAGGCGACAAGCAGAAGGCAGCTTGAACACTGCGAGGGATGCAAATGCGTTTGTTTCCATGTTTTCGGTGGCAAAAGGTTACTGAACGCGCGATGTTGCACGTGACAGACTACTTCCCGCTACGTTTACTACCTTTCTTTCTGATGATACGCCCTATTGCATCTCCTTTCTTAGCCCGTATACCTTCACCGAGATGGAATCCTTTTTGTTCCAGATCTCTATCAAATGCTCCACCAGCTCGAGCCAGTACTTTTTTTCTTCCTTTCTTGTCCTTGAACTTTGGAGTTCGCCTTTCCGGGATGCCTATTTTTGTTGGCCGAGCAGACTTCTTAGCAGATCGAATAGCGGCCTTTAAAGCTCCATTATCCGCCATCTCTTCGTCTTCTTGCATCGCCAGCTTCCGTCTCTTGGCCTTTCGTGAAAGACCAGAGAACTTGTCTCGTTTGAGCTGTAGATTTAAGGACTAAGTAGAGTGGAGAGCGTGACAGCAGGAGGGTGACCTTAATTTCGTCAACGGACTTCTTCTGCCCTTTTGGTGTCTTAGCATCAAAATAGGCTTCATATTGCCGTTTACTGATAGCTGCGTACCGTGATATCAGCAAGGCAAGAACATATAATAACACGCATTCTATACCTTCGGCATTCGATTTATCCTTTCCGCTTTGAAACCAGGTACGAGCGGGCCTAGAGTAAATTTCCTCCTCATGCTCAATCATATTTTGTCCCTTTTTGAGTTCCATTTCGGCTGACCGGAACTGAAATGATTGTATTTAATCCTTGATCAACAGAGTATGGAATCTTTATGCGCACATGTTTTTCTTCCTTCTCTTCACGCAGGATGTCGGCCACTTCTCCCTTTATCTCATTGAGCCTCTCGACCCACCTCGAGACAGCCTCTGGAGGTACGATACGATGTCGTACCTTGTCTTCACTCGCGCCATGCTTCATTGCAGCCTTAAGTATCTTCCGATCTGCTTCGCCTACGAGGGTAACCGACCTTTCATGGTCGGTCAGATAATTTCATAATATGACGAAACAAGATAACACACACCGCCCTGTCTGCCCCGCACGGGCTGTACGTCCAACTCGGTGCAAGTACTGAGCTAGTTGGCTGGGCATGTCGAAGTTAATAACGGTTTCAATTCCTTTAATGTCAAGACCACGTGAAGCAAGGTCGGTCGCCATCAAATAGTCCACTGAACCATCTCGGAACGTCTGGAGCGCCTTGAGACGCTGATTCCAAAAATTGAGCCCACATGATGATGGATGATTTCTGAAACGAACCTGTTCCTGTGAGAGGTCCCCATGTAATTCACCACATTTCATACCAAGTAAACTGAAAACAATCCGCATCTGATGCGCCAGCTTTTTACTGCGGAGAAATACAATAACGCCTGTCTTGAAAGTTCTCTTGCACAGAGCCACCAACAAAGCTGATCGCTCCGCCTCCTTACCAGCACGGACACGGACAAACTCTTGTACCAATCCCCGGGACGTACTCCGTTTGGGATCCACAAAGAGGCGCACTGGCTTGTTGAGAGACATCTTGACAAGCTCATCGACTGAGTCAGTCATAGTGGCAGAGAACAACATTGTTTGTCTCGAAGTTGGGCATGACTTGACGATCTCCGCAAGTTCATCTGCAAAACCATCCGAAAGCATTCTATCTGCTTCGTCGAGAACCAAGATATCCAGCGTGTCGAGCGTAAAAGATGGAGAATTGCGAATATGATCCACAAGACGTCCTGGAGTAGCAATCAAAATATCCGGACGACTGCGTAATGCTACTTCTTGCGATTTGACAGAAAGACCACCTTCAGCGCAAGTTAACAATAGTGTTTGACACGGGCTTAGAGCAACATACCAACAATGAGACAGAGTCGGATGTCGGTATGAGTAGCTAACCTTGTGCCCACTTCAAAACATTGGACGGCCAGTTCCCTCGTGGGCGCGAGAATAAGACATCTCGTCGCCACAGCTTTCTTACCTTTTTCTCGGTACAACAGACGCTCCAGCATAGGAATCACGAAGGCGGCAGTTTTCCCAGAACCGGTGACGGCGCCACCAACAACATCTTTACCTAAAAGCGCAACAGGGATTGTGGCCGCTTGAATCGGAGTAGGTTTGTTGAAACCGAGCGTCGTCAGGGCCTTGAGAATGGGTCGAGAAAGATTCATCGTAAGGAACGAAGAATGCGTCTCGGAAGAAGCAACATTAGCCTCAAAAAAGGCCGCTTTTCGGTCAATTTCTGCCTGGGTTTCAGGCTCTGTGTCGTCAGAAGAGGAATACCCATCCGACACGCGATCCTCATCTGACATCTCTCGACCATTCCGCATGTGAGAATTATCCTCTTCGTCGGAAGTTGCAAGTGGATCGTCATCATCATCGTCATCGGAAAGATTTTCTGCATCGCTTGCTTCCGAGCTGCCACCGTCATCTGATGTCTTGTCTGAGTTACTTGAGCCATCGCTGCCACTTTGAATGGCATCCCGTTTTCGTTTCGACGTCAATCTTCGGCGCGCAATAATTTCGTCAACAGATATTGGTTCCTTCACAGTTTATATTAGTAGTAGCCTCTGGAACAAAACAGAAAGACCGCACAGGTTTCGAGCCCTTCTTAACATAGTCATGTGTTTCTGTTTGTTGGTTGAGAGAAGTACTGTATAGGTCACCAGAGAGGTCGAAATTAAACTCTGGATCTAGAGAGGTATCGTCGGTGTCGTGAGCATGACTTTTAAAGGTTGATTTATGATCTTCGATATCAGAATCAATTGTCATAATGAAATCATCTTTGGCCATAATGTCTGTGTCGCAACTCGTTACTTACAATAAGTACGGTGCTTTCAAGTTGTAGGAAAAAAATGTGAAGTCAATTCACGTGACGCTACATGCATGTACTGTAAAGAGCTTCCTATGAATGTGCCCGACGCCCGTTGCTTTAACAAATGCCAGAGGACATTTACCAGCACGACGCCGGATAGGTCTTCTCTTCGGGAAGGGTAAAATGTGTCCGACGCATGCTCTCGTGATAGTTTTCAGATTTGACGCCTACTTCAAATCGAGACTGGAAACGAAGAGATAGGGTTCTTGAACGGCAAAACCATATGGATATTTTGGGTCCATTAATATATCCACTGGCCCAGCAATTGCAGTATCCTCGGAAGTCAAGAGAATATTAAGCTCCACACACCTCATGTGCGCAGAACAACTAATATACCAGACAGCTCGGGATGTTATTCTTGTGTAGTCGTGAACCTGAAAGGTAAACATGCATGATCCCAGTCTCCATAAGAACAGATTCCCATCAATTGCGTAGTTTAGCGACATTGTTGATGAACTCACGATCTTGTCTTCATTCTAGTCACTCGCCTTCAGCTCAGTTGCTGTATGTAATGTCCAAAGCACAACACACTAATCTCTTTTCGATAATCTGAGTGTTCGAGCACGTCGCTTACAGGTGGGCTTGATGCATTTGCGAGAGTTTGTAGCCCTGAGACGAGGTACGAGCGCGGTTGGTGACGACTCGCAAAGATAGGATCGTGAATGAGCGAAAGAACGTCGTTCAGGGTCATTGATAGGAAGCTCAACGGTGAGGAAAACCCGCATCCACGGGAGGTAGCGACGATATTGAAGGCAACACGGCGGAACAATGGGACAGGGGCGCCAGAAAAAGATCTTAAAAATCAAGAAAGCACTGAACCACCAAAGATAGTCGACGTGGACAAAGTCTCTTTCTGCTGCAATGTCCTCCGTTGAACGGACTCGATGTATGTTCGCCGTTGAGCTTCATGTCTTTCCGTACGCGTATCTGGGGCCATGGACGGTCTCTGAATGTCATCAAAAATAACCAGATCGCTTTTGTTTGGCATCGTATACAGATAAGTAGACGTGAAGGGCGAATATGTGCAAATAGTGATCCTGAAGAGCTATTGAAGCAAGGGTCAGTGAGCGGGAAGAAATAAGGTATACAATGTTGCAACGTTCATTGTTCAGATACAAGAAAATATGGCCCGTTACCAAGGGAAGAGTTTGCGTAATAGCGCAACGTCTTTGGTCTGACCCATGTTTGGGTCATCATGCAGTATCGTCCGCGGAAACAAAGGTCGGTAGTTGTTTTCGTAACTTTCTATGTCATTGGGCGGGGCTATCCGAGACTTCTGCATCTAAATTTATAAATTGGTCAGAACTCAGGAAGGAAATCCAAAGAAAAAACATGCCTCGGCACTCATTGTTCTTTCACCGAACACGAGTGCTCGTATAGCCGACCTCTCGGGGAAATCGTAGTCGTTGGTGGTTCGACATTGTACCTGACAATCGGTGGTACAGCTGATGAATTTGCCAATCATGTTGAATTTGCCCCAATGGACCTTGGTGGGATAGTTAGGATTCCCATCCGGATTGCCTTCATGAGCACGAATGAGGTCAGACATATGTACCTCCCTAAGACGACATCAGTACTTGTGGTAACACGTCGAAGGAGTTCAAAACGTACAAGGCAGGTATACAGGCGCCCTTTGTATTCTTGAGAGCCATACGATATGCTCGATGAGCACGGATGTGCTGAAAAAGGAGATCCCAAGATTGAAGATTTTTGGCATGGTCTGGGGACTTCGCCTTGAATTGTTCCATGGTCTCATCACCCGGGAAGGTTGAATAGTTGATGCCAGCTACAAATGCTCGCAGAGCAGAATAGTTATTCAACGTCCGCAGTTTTTGTGCAATTTCGACAAGTTTCTCCATTTGCTTGGCCCGTGCCTTTGGTTTCTCGTGACATAGGATGAGAGAGACAACCCTAAGTATATTGACAGCTTTACTGTTTGTTATCAACTAATCGTTGTGCAACTCACCAATCTGCGAGATGGTTCGAGACTTGATTAAAACGAACGACAAGATCTGTATGTGGGTCCTTCTTGCCAGGACAGAAGGTATATTGCAGCCAGTGTCTCGGCTATAAACAGACGTGAGCCGACCGAAGAGTGTGCGAGGATCAAGTTCGACTACCTCGATATCCAGGAATAATTTGGCCTCTATTCTCGTGATTTCTTGGGCGATCTCTTCGGGGTCCAATGACTGCAATTCCTGAGCGGTTCGCAAAAGATCCTTAATTATTTGCTTTGGAGAAACATCAACATCTGATTGCCCAGAGCCGATCGACGGCGCCTGGTTAGACATCACTAGCGATTTCACGGTCAGTGGTAGGCTCGACTTGCGTTCCCTTGACGACATTGGAATGGAAAAAATGGATTTTGTCTTGGAAGATGTTGGTGATAGGCCAGGGGAGCTTGGCGGGTCAGGCTCAGTGATTTCCGTTCCTTCTTCGTCCTCGTCGGAGCTATCGTCGCTCTCGTCAGCAATGTCCTCCACTTTGAAAGCCCAAGAGGCATCTTTGTCAATAAGAGTAGGAAGTTCTTCGAGGAAGGGAAGAAAATCGGAGCCATAATGGAGGAGGTATGTCTTTGCAATTATTGACTTCACCAGAGCAGTAAGTGCGCCAGCAGTGCCTCGCACAACGAAATCGTATGGATAATCGCGTACCCAAAGCTCGAGAAGATGACAGATTCTGGAAGAACAGTTAGCTTTGATAAGTTAAGATGTTATTAAGGCTAAATACTTCATTTGCGCAAAACATGCAAACATAGGATCTCCAGAAGGATTGTCTAGCTGACGCATCTGTTTCTGCATGGCTAGGAGCACGCTTCTGGGGCTGGTAAATCGGCGATAAGTGAGCAAAAAGTGTGTTATATACGCTGGATCTATTTGTGGCGGCAATTAGTTACCGGGTTGAAGAAAACTCGGACATCCACGTACCGTCCCCGGTAATAGCTAAGAACAGAAGTTTGTCCAGAAGCTCTTCCAACGTTGCCCATTGAGCCGGCCGACTACAATGTATGAGTTGGCGCCACAAGGCGTGAGCAAACTATACTCACGAATCCTTATCTTTACTCTCCTTGGGGTCATCTCGCACGCCGTCGGAAGCACTGGGCACATCACTTGCAGCGGTTGTGTTTGTCAGACCTGGGTTCATCACCCCTACATCCAAACTGCGAGAAGCAGACGTATTTCGCTCCATGTTTTTTAACCTTTCGTGTTCGGAAAGTAAATCGCCTGTAGAGCGTGCCCGCGATGGAGAACTAGGGACCGATGGTGGACGGGTAGAAGGGATAGAGTTTAAACGCGATTGCTGTAGTACTGGCAAAGTCCCTTGGCCTTGTAACTGCGCTACTGTGTTCATAGAAGTAGTCGAAGAAGAAGCTGTTGGTGTGGCCGTTCGAGAGTTTTCCCAAGGTGGCAAGATGTCGGGGGACGCTGGGTTTCGATAATTTGCATCAAAATCATTCCGACTAGACCCTATAAATTCAACAGTAAAATAAGATAAAACATGGCTAAGGATATCACGTACGTCGATCACGAAAAATAGCCTTCAGAAGCCAGTCGAAAGTACGCCGCATTTTGACCTTGCCCGATTCTTGATAGACGCTTACTTCGACGAGACCGACGTCATATTGGTTAAAACTTTCCAGAGCCTTCTGGGGCTCTACCCGCCGTTCTAGATCCGACTTGCAAGCCAGTACCACCGTTGGTAATTTCATGTCACGATATCCTCCTATGGCATTCCGGTGAGATGTTATTTTCACAAAGAGGAAGGTCTTACGCAGAAGGCTTTCGACTGGAAGAAATGACTGTACGTCTGACGAATCATAACAAATCAAGACACCGTCAACCCGAGGGGCAGAGTCAGGCCAAAAACTGCCGCGAATTGTCGAATAATCAAGGGCGGCGGCCGATACTTCTACTTCCATGACGTGGAGGGGACAACCAACGGCATTCTCGTTCTGAGGGATTCGCCCAATTCGGCGAGTGTCTGGCGCATAATATTAGCTCTGAAGATGTCGAGGGGTTGATATGACGTACAATGAGACGGAACCTGTGCGCCAAGCAGACCTATTGAAGTAGAGAGAGCGCAAGGCTGAGAGAGTTCACATCCCCTCAGACCTTTCCGAATGATCGTCGATTTCCCACAGCCAGCAGTACCCACAACCACTAGTGTGATTTCTGAATTTTTATAAGATTGATCGTACTGGGGAACACGATGTATTTTTTTAGATTTATTGATTGTACAGAAAAAACACATACCGGCGATACCTGGGTGTTGATATGTATGCGTTTCCCAGCGTGGCTCATGTGCATCCCCAAGCTCCCACTGCGGGTCCGGCCCCGATCAGAAGTCAAGGCCCGCATTGATATAGATTGCATTGACGAGGCGTATTGCAGACGAGGTACACTCTCCCCAGCGAATGAGCTAGTTCTACTAATACTGCCTCTGCCGGACGTCAAACTGAGTGTTGGAGTTCGAGACGGTAATGGTAGCTCTCCCCCTGGGATGAACGACTTGGACTGTTCCTGGCCTTTCAGAGAACAACGTCTTCCTCCTTCGCCTGTACGTTCGGATCGCTCAATATCTAAATCCTCAACACGAGACTGGTCGTACTCGTCCCCCGAGGTGCTCACACTCGCTCCCCGGCTCCGCCGTACTGTGTGGTGGTCTGGGTCTCGCCGCAGTCCCGGGGATACAAAAGCCAGACCTTGTGTGGGATCTAACCACGATTCTGTATTGACTCCGTTCGGACGTGTTCCCGCTTTTGATGTATTGTCGCGTCCGAACTGGACAAAAGAGTCGACCGATAAAGATTTACGGAGGCCCTGTTTTGGTGCCCGAGACGATGACGAAGACCTTGATGGAGAGAGCTCGGGGCTCTGTGTGCGTATTGGATTATTCAGAGTGGGGACAGTGCCAGATTCCCGAGAGGCTATAGAGGTCGATGAGGACGGTAGTAGTGAAAGAGGATCGATATCAGAAGTGGAGAGAGAGGAAGACTCGGGCATTTCCAACGGCGGTAAAGACGGTATAGATGGCAGAGATTCTAGTGAGCTCTGAGTTGCCATAGCTTTAAATCTGCGAGTCAGCAAATCGAGCTCCCTGCCAGTGATAGTGACCGACGATGAACTAGTGCAGACGCCGTCAGTGGCTTGAGCGATTTAATCAAGTTCCTTAATTATGACTGTCACACGCCCTTATGGCCTCCCCAACAGTCTTACTCACAGTAGGTACTCATCTTCAAATTAGTTCAAAGCCATTAATATTGTCTAGAACGACGATGGTCCTCCAGGTGCAGAATCACCCTATGTCTACGGCCTTTACCGTTACCTCACTGAGCATCTCGGTATGCGAGCATTTGCTTGTCCGATTTGATTTTTTTCATTCCATACATAAATCAGGCTGGGATGTCAAGGTCGTCTTGCCCAGTACCCAGAAGTCATGGGTTGGTCAGTTGATTTGATTTACTGGTAGTAGACCACTTTCCTCAGCATTGCTTGGAGCAGGCAAAGGGTATCAGATAACTCAAATAGTTCGAGGGAGTTATTACTATCCGAAAGACCCCGGTATACTATCAACGAAGCCCTCGCCATTTTTCTTGCCTCTGAACTGATTCTGTAGATGGTCATGGGGAAGTCTCTCTCTCATCGAGGCCGCTGAAGGATGGAGAAGTGGCTGAGTGGATTCTTCTAGACGGCGTAAGTCATATGATTCACTTCGGATGCTATTTCTCATCCTTAGTAGACCCCGGCGACTTGTGCAAATGTTGCATTGCATAATATCTACCATAAACAAATTGATCTTCTGGTATGTCTTTCTGTCAAGTAATTGGTAGCGAACCCTCACTCGTCACCAAGATATCCGGTCCCAATTTTGGTCGTAACACCTCATGTGTGTCGGTATGAGATCTGCCTACGTATGCATGCTGATAATCTACAGCTGCCTTTTCACTGTCATCCGGTACCGTGGGTGCCGCACTGTCATCCTCATTATCCAAGATTAGGTCCATCGCAATATCATATGGCACAGTCATTCACCCAACGCCCACATCATTCTTTCTGCCGGCTCATATTCTTGGTGCCGGGATCATAGGCTATCTATGGAGACATTGGGGGAAAGACATCGGTGGCCTTCGTGATGGAGAAGTCGATCTCTACAACGTGAACATACCCTTGATAGCGGGATTACTAGATGAACAAGGTTTGAAGGTTTGCTGGACCCGGATGTGGCGTAACTCTTATGGAAGACTGTTCAAAATTATTCCTGCTCCTGCCAAGCTCCAAACTTATACCAACACGAGAGATTCTCAGGCTGATGGCCTGGTATTGGGAGAGATAGGGGAACTGTTATTTACGTTTGCTCCCGATATGAAGGACCTTATAAGTCCCGAGTTTTCGTCCTTAGCAGTGGGTTCTGATGCCTGGGCGATTTCAAAGGGTTGGGCTAGTGTGACCCCTCTTCGAGCTAGCTTTGGGGAACCTTTAGACGAGGATACATTAATCGGAGATGTCGAAGATAGAGTATGGAAGATGAAATTATAAACATGTAGGGTCATGAATAGTCGTCGCAGATAAGTAGTCATGACATGACAGTACATTCATAATGTTTAGGTCTAACATCTATCCTCCGACTACAAGAGGTATCCAGCGCTCATGATGATCAATACGCAAGATGTCCACAGTCCAACCGAACGTGATATGAACCGATGTTCAGCCGAACTCGAAATGACGCCGGCAAGGTTCTGCTTTTTGTACACCTTAAGAGAATTTATATTCCACGACGCATTCTGTTTGCATTATCGATATTAGGGGGGGGGGTATTGCCACGTCGAGGAGGCACGTACCACAAAGTTTGCTGGATCCATAAGCCTCTCGGCACATGTCCCGGGACAGTTCGCTGTTGTAGCATAAGTGTTTCCTGCCCAGTCACCTGAATAAACACATCAACTACTGAGAACATTCCAAAACTCCATGCACATACCGCAGAAGGTGATATCTGGATCAAAAGAATTAGCATGACGTGAAGCAAAACGACAGAAATTGACTGACCAAAAACGATACTATGATTGCTAAAATATTGTAGAGGATTACAACCGGCGGGATCAAGCGCCGCAACTGGTGTACCCCAGTTAGATGGGTTTGGCTGACCGTCTAAAATATCCTGTGGTACCGTCGGACGGTAAAATGACCCTTTGGCAAGCATGATCTAATCTTAAAAAGTTTGCTGGCCACAAGGAGATGGCTCACAAACTGCAATGCCTGCTTCATCCCATTTCATGGCAAACACGCCACCACCCTGGGAATCAAAATATGGGCCATATGATGCCCGACTCTGTTCAATGATACCACATCCCGCATTGTTGTTTCTTAAAGCATTGCAATCTCTGTTGTCCACTCCATTGGTTTGCTGTGGAAGGTACTCAAGCGCCATAATTAAGGGCCGCCATGGTGGGACTCACTACAACGGTCCCAGTGAAGTTGGAAGATGGAGTTGTCAGATTACACCCTGTGATGTTCATGAGCTCAAATCCAACGAAACGATTGCTGGCAGACCTGGTCCAGTATGCCAGGTTACCTGGTTATGTTCGTCGTCGTGAACTCCTTCGATAATATCGATTTCACCGCCCTTGACAATGATAAATAGAAGCATTATCCATCGTGACCAGACTTACCCAAGGCCAATTATCATTGCTAACAGTCCAAAAAGCTGGCCAAACGGCTAAAAGGGCATCGTTCACCGACATTCTTGAAGTCTGCAACAATTGGACATACCGCAACCCCATGGAGCCTTGTTCAAGTCGAGTATGAATAGACCAGTCTGGTATAGTGATTTACTCGAAATGCGAACACTATGCGTTTTCAAGATGAGCAATGGAAAAAATGAATCGGGAATATTATCACCTGTCACGGTTCACACCATTAGCCAGTGAAGTGGTATTGTCACCTTTCATGATAATTTCATTAGCGTCTGTTACGTATGCCAGACCATTGGCAAACGCAGTGCTCGAATTGACGAAACTGTGTACCGTAATCAGTGTTTCAAAAGTCGCCGTGCGAATGGTGATAAAGTTACTTGACAAGCCCACTACAAAACAACATTAAGAGCAATGTTCAACTTGTTACTTCATCAAATTACCTACTTTGTTGGATCCGGGCCTGTGTAAAAATCAAAAGTGCTGTCGCAATTCATGAGCAATACAATAGTACACGTTCAAATGATGCATACTCGAAGAAAGTCTTTCCTTCATAGACATGGTTGAGTGTCCATATGAACAACGACCCGTTAGGGTTGGTTTCAATAGCAGTGTCCCGCTTTTGTATAGTATTCACGTGTGGTGGCCAGAGTAGAGCAGACAAACTCCAGTCACTGGGAAGTGCAACAGACCGCAACGTCCCAAAGGCAAGCATACAAACGAGAGACGACGGCAAATCGCAATACATGACTGTGAGCGGTTCGCCGAGAAGTGCGTCTTTTATTAACCGAGGCAAGATTATCGCAGCCCGAATACACGAGGCGGAACGAGCGGACGAAGGACACGTTATACTCGGTAGTGCCTCATCATGTTTTAATAAGCTGACCAACGAATGATAATTTTGGGGTGAAGCTCAGACGAACATACATCATAATCAGCATGAAGAGCATGTGCGTAGGATAAAAGACAGCAAATAGTACAAGAAAAATCAACGGTAGCGACGGAGGCTGAGGGTGTTGTGTTTCTTCCAGGTAGACCGGGCAGGAGTGTGATTGTAGCGGTGGCCCTTGCCCAAACCACGGTTCTATTGTTCGAGTTGCATTAATATAAAATTATGGGAGCGAGAAATTTGACACAAACCTGTTTTCCAATGCTTGTAAGTCCACGAGCTTCTCTGCGTTTGTGTACCGGTTTCGTAATCCAGTTGATGCGAGGATCGCGACGAATCTAACAAAGAATTAAGGTAAGAAATATTGATTACAAGAATTACCCACCGCTTTGTGGTTGGGATCGACGAGGATGACTTCGTAGTACTTGTAAACACCATCTTGGTTCACCCAGTACGAGTTCAAGACTCTTAAGTTGCCACAACGTTTACCGACGCGCTCCTCTGCAGTGCTCCTAAGACCGCGCTGGAACTTAAGGTGATTGACACCCTGACGGACAGGTTTACCATAGGTAGCACCTGTTGTGTGACTGATGAGGCAACATCATGGGGGTCGAAGGATAACATACCCTTAGGGACCTGTTTTTTACGGTTACCACGCCTGACGCGGACGCGATAAATAACATAACCTTGCTTAGCCTTGTAACCCAAACGGCGAGCCTTGTCAGGCCGAGAGGGACGAGATGCACGGTGAATAACGTTTAACTGGCGATATTCCCAGCATCTATAAAACGATTAAAATTTTGTCGGAATATTTTTAAAAAAAAAGTTTACCTGACACGGAGTAGGAAACGAAGAACGTCGGATTGCTTCTTCTTGTACAACTCACCAATATATTTGTACGCACCCATGACTGAAAAAGGGTATGAGCATGAGTACATCCATTCTGTTTCGGACCCATCCACCACTTTTCACCCATTCCAACTGGCTAAAGGGCCAATCCCACACAACTCAGACTTTACAAGATGGTCATGAATACTCACCTATTGACGATCTTGACGACTTTGAGGAGGTAAATGAAAACTTTTTTCTTCGAGCTCAAAGATGGTCACGTGCAATCGTACACGTGACGACCTTGTCCCAGGAATGATATTCCATACAAAAATTATTAGCAGTGCAGTTATTTGAGCATTTATGGTACCTGTGTTGTGTGGAGACTTGTTTATCAGGCCGACATTTGAAAAATAATAGAACGGTCACGCATAAAGCACTGCAGTACTGGTTCTCAAGATGGCTGTCCTTCATTTTACATAACAAGTAACAAGTGTCACGGTCGCACTTAAACCAATACCCCCACAATCTCATGTCGTTTTTCAGGAAGAGCTCAAAACCGTTAATACCCCCAGTAGATTCATCACCATATAGCAGTAATACTTCGACTCCTGCGCCCTCTTACCGTTCAACTACTAGCACGTACATTACCAGCCGAGATGCTCCGAGTCGTGGTGAAGACAACCTCGACAATGACCGCAATGAGCTTTTCTCAGGTTACAAACCCGAGAAGACTGGCTCAGGCAGGTTCTTTGACGGTCCCCCACGCGGTAAGACGCCCCCACCTGGAGAGGAGAATGATGAAGATGTCGAAGGGATCAAGCAATCTACTAGATTTATGAAACAGGAGAGTGTCAGTTCTACCAGAAATGCGCTCCGAATGGCTCGCGAGGCGGAGGAAACCGCCAGGAGCACCTTAACTAAGCTCGGAGACCAATCCGGTGAGCATCATTTTGACTTTGAACCCTTAGATAACTAATATACTCCGATCAGAGAAACTGGCTAATACCGAACGTCATCTCGACGTTGCGAAAGGACACTCTACTCGTGCAGAAGACAAGACCGACGAGCTTAAGCAGCTCAACCGTTCTATTTTCCGTCCGGTTATCACCTTCAACAAGGATGCTAAGCGCGCTGCTCAAGAAGCCAAGATACAGGCACGGTACGAAGAAGAGCGAGAGGAGCGCGAGAAAGCTATGTCGGATGTCAGAGACACTCATAATCGACTCGGTCGAGCTACTACGTATGGCCGGGGAGATGACGAAGAAGACCTCACCAGACATGGAGGCGGTCGGGGCATGACTGGAGACTCGGCTAGGAAAGAGCAAAGAAAACGATACCAATTTGAGGCCACTGCCTCTGACGATGAAATAGAGGACGAGCTGGATAATAATTTAGACGAAATTTCTGATGCCACGAAGAGGCTCAAAGCTTTGGGTATGGCTATGGGAGAGGAACTCGAGAATCAAAATACGAGGATCGACAGGCTCGAACAAAAGACTGTCGGTCTGGATAATAAGATTTTCAGGAACACGGAGCGGGTATGTCTAGTCCAGAATATTATCAATTTTGGTAGGACACTCAACTTTATGACTTATAGCTCAAGAAAATCAAATAAACGGGTCGTTTAGATTACTCTGCGGGACTGTTGTTTCTCCATTTGCGTGTATTGTAAAATGTTGATGAACGGCTACTAGGGACTTATTTTCTCGACCTTTCGCCATTGCAAAAGTTACCTTGTGCGACTACAGAATTTCTTCCTACAACCTTAACACACATCTTAACACACATCTCAACACACATGCTAGAGAATCGCCATGTGTATTCACATAACGGACATGCCGAAGAACACCACGCCGCATACGCTTGTACGTTATTTAGTGGCCTTCTTCTACGAGTCGCGGTCATGTGACAGCAAGCCTCCTCCACGTCAGCGACTACAAAATGCTCTCAGAGTACGAGAAAGAAAAGAGAGCCAATATACTCAAAAACGAGGCACTCCTCGCAGAGTTGGGCCTAGCAAAATCTTTCTTTGAACCGAAAGAAAAGACTCCAAACCCGAAAGTCCATGCCAAAAAACGGAAGTCAACCGTGGAGCAGGCTCAAGGCTCTTTGACCAAGGTCTCTCGAATAGACACCCGAGATGTCACTGCCTCCGGGACGCGTCGTAGCCAAAGAAACTTTGGTAAGACGATCGACTATACGGCAGAACAAAATCGTGGAACGCCGATTCCCGCCCGAATACGAAGTGGTATCATAGGCAGGGATGATGGTCCCCTTGGTAGGGGATCGGGTGTGAGGATACACGATCCGTTAGTGATTGGCCTTCCCAGACATTCCAGTATTTCACGTTTATGCTAGTAAAACCTTTGGGTCTATCCCAGGAATCGCTGTGGGAACATGGTGGGAAACTAGGTGACAGCTTCCTCGGGCTCCTGACGCGAAAATTGCTGACGTTCAACGTTCAACACCGGTGTGATAGGGAAGGTTGCAGTATCGACGCAATCCACGCGTGAGTCCAGTTTAATCAGACAATTCCACAACTCTTACGTTTTGTCAGCCCTTGGGTTGCAGGTATATCGGGAGATAAAGACGGCGCATATTCCGTAGCACTGAGTGGGGGATACGATGACGACGTGGACTTTGGGTATGCCTTGTAAGTGGTGCAATTAGTATCACACTTTACGGCTGTTATCATCTCTGTTAGCACCTACACCGGCTCTGGTAAATCTCTTCGCAAATTTCAGCGTGCTTGAGTTCAACCCCTTCCAGGTGGTCGAGATCTGAGAGGAACAAAACTAGCACCGAAAAATGTATGTTAGGTCCAAAATGCAACATTGCCTTCTTTAACGTTGGTTCTCTGCGAAAGCTTCGAACTGCACCACAATCTTCGGATCAAACGTTCGAAAACAACTTTAATATGGCCCTCAAGGTGCATTCGACTCTATTGAATAACGACAGTGCTATGCTAATTAAAAGTTTAAACGTAGAAGTCCTCCGAGACCAAGAAACCCGTGCGAGTGATCCGGGGCTTTAAATTGAAATCCGACTTTGCTCCTAGCGAAGGGTGAGAAAGTCTTTTGACCTGACTTAATTTAATTGGCTTATAATTTCAAGGTATCGATACGACGGCCTGTATACCGTCGAAAAGGTATGTTTAGGTACTCGATGAGGACTCGATCGATGCTAACGCAAACAGGCTTGGCTGGAGAAAGGACTCAATCCCAAGGGGTACTTGGTGTGCAAATTTGCCTTCGTAGTGAGTTCTTTTATCAGTCCAGCGATCAGTGGATTAATACCCCACGAAAGCGAATTCCAGGTCAAGCTGCGATATCAAAGAGGCAAACGGAGGAACTACCCGAAAATGACGGCGCAAAGGAAATCTAGAGGCTTGTCTACTATGTCGTGAAGCTCATACGTTCTACAATTCTGCTAAAGAAACTTACAGGATGTACATACTTCCCTGGAACTGACTTTTACCATCTGGGCTGACGTGTGTGAGCAGCGTGTCATCGTTAGCAGACAGTGATTAAGTTTTGCTGTATCAATCTATGTTACGATTCCTCGACAACCTCTCTTACAATACACAAAAAGAGGTCGTTCTCTTCTTGTCGGCTGGTGGGACGGGTGACGGGATGCTTCCTTCGTCCCGCTTTCCATAGCTGCAATATACTTCTGATACTCTGTCTCAGTGACTCATCGCCTTCACCTGACCTCCCCTCTAATTTTGACATACCATTCCCCAAAGTCATGTCTTTGATGTTCAACAATGCTGAATGACTGTTCGTGTCAAGAACGGTCGTTGACTCAACAGTAGTCGGCGATGAGGTGGAGTCGGAATTGTCGCAAGAAAGAGGGGATAAGGTGTGTGGTGAAATGGCGTTCAGACGGTCGGTAAGCTGTTCAGGAGACGGTCCGTTAATGGGAGAGCGAAAGTGGAACGAAGGATGGGAAAACTCGATAACAGAATCGGTGGTGGATTTGACATCCTTGAAAGGGCTGGGTTCGCGACGGGTATATGGAAGTAGGGAGCGCTGAGTCGATTCTCCTGAGTCTGTGATTGATGTCAATTGACTAAATTGAATGCAGTACATGATTACCTTCGACACCAGCATACTGTGCCCAATAAGAATCATCCGTGGAATGCAGATCGTTGTCCTCCACATGGAGTAAATCTTCATCGTCGTCCGTTTGGCCATATGCATTCCAATATGCATCGACATCTTCTTCTTCACATCTATCTTCCGTGGGTTTGGCTTGATTGAGGTCGTTGCATTCCGAAATGGCATCCTGGAGAGATTCATGACTTCCATGAGGAAAAGGCATGATGTTCGCGTCGTGAAATTTCCAGTCATCCGGCTCATCCCACTGAAAGACGATCCTTAATGCCCCTGAGCAGACATGGACGTGTGCATAGAGATACTCTCCGTCAGAAGAATAACGCACAGGAAATGTCGCATATTCGTCGTCATCTAGAGGTCGGACGAAAGACTCCAGAAGGTAGATTACTGAACTGGTATTCGAAGACGGCCAACAAAGGTATTCTTGGGACGACGAGGGGTGTATATTGAGAAAGTGGTGACGCTGGTTCAGAGATTTTGAGAGAAGATGCTGGGGGATAGGCTCTAAGAGATGTGAAGGCGGTGAAATATACTGGAGA
Source organism: Hygrophorus russula (assembly GCA_003314125.1). Classification (NCBI taxonomy): domain Eukaryota; kingdom Fungi; phylum Basidiomycota; class Agaricomycetes; order Agaricales; family Hygrophoraceae; genus Hygrophorus; species Hygrophorus russula. Next base: position 54,921 of record QLPE01000179.1, on the reverse strand, counting down.
ATGTTGTGAATCGTAAATTGCAGGATGGGCGATGGCTTCGGGCTCATTTTGTTGGTCACATGACTTTGCTGTCCTCATCACCGTTCGCGACGACGACTACGGTTCCAATATGCGCATTCTATCGTCAATCCTGTCCATCCTCGTCATTCCTTTCTTTGTTCTTGCACAGGTTTGACTGTCCATCTCAAATTCCTATCACGCTCATCCTTTTTCAGAACAACTCTCAGAGCACTTCTCCGAGCACTTCTCAAACCCCACAGCTCCACCTCTCTACGACATTCTCTCAGGTTGTCACTTTCGGTCCTGGTAGAGTCTTGACCACCAGCACACAAGCCATCCTTGTGACAATCACAGATTCTGCCTCTGCTCCAGCAGCATCAGGAAATTCTACAGGGAACAGTACCACATCAGGAAACTCTACAACGAGAGCAACATCGACAACATCGAAGACTCCTTTGCCGACAGCACCGACGAATATAGATGGTGGAGGACAGGATGGCGCACCAGTACCCGGTGCTTCTGCTCCAGGTGGCATATATGGGCCGGGTGATTCATATACTGCCGCTGCACTCATTTTGAGGAGAAATGCGCTTCTCGTTAGTTTGGCTGGAGTTATTGTAGGTGGGGCATTGGTATTTCTGTAGGATGACATTCGAGGACCCTTTATATCCTTTCGACATCATGGACAAATTGCGCATTGCATACATCGTAGTCGTATATTTTATATGTTTCTTGGATAATTTTCAGAAATGTGGACTTTTGTAGGTTATCGATTTTACCACGGGATCAGACCTATTTACAAATCACTCATGTCCGTGCTCCCTGGTGCAAAAAAGCAAAAGATATCGAAGGTTTGCTCGCTCGTCGTCCAGTTCGCAGTCTTGACCAATGGCAGTAGGTTATTGGTACTCACGATGGCACGTTCCATTGTGACGAAGCGCTCGCTGTTTTCTTTCTGCAACAAACAGCAGCTTATCATAATTCGAGTATGTGTCCTGGTCATACGTGCGCTTCGTTAGTTTGGTTAGAGTTTCGTAGGCGTGAAACGCAGCAGAGATCCGGATGTATTGGATACCTGCGATATTGTGGTTGATGTCGGCAGCGTGTACGACGAGGGCAAACAACGCTTTGATCATCATCAACGAGGTTTCACCCAAGTATTCGGGCACGGGTTCGTGACAAAGTTGTCGTCTGCTGGCCTAGTGTATAAGCAAGTGACTTTGACTTTACTCTTGTCTTCAAACTGACTGTCGGAAAGGCATTTTGGAAGGGAAGTCATTGCGAATCTAACACAGCTCCCTCTTGATGGTGAAAAAGTAACCACACTGTGGTTAAAGATTTATAAAGTATATTTTTGTTTTCTCCAGGTCCTATCAATTTTAAGACCAATTTCAGGAATTCGTTGAAGCGATTGACGGTATCGACAACGGTATTTCCCAATATCCCACCGACATAGAGCCCAAATACCACAGTCGGACCGACTTGTCAAGCCGTGTGGGGCGATTAAACCCGGCGTGGAATCAGCAATTTGATTCTGTCACTCTCGACGTAGGCGGGTTTCTCCAAGATGTTAGCGAGTGCTAATAGTCGTGCCTGTGGTTAGAATCAATTTACGAAAGCGTCGGCATTGACCGGAGAAGAGTTCTCTGAGCGAGTATATTATTATGCGAATGCATGGCTGCCAGCGAGAGAGCTAGTGAGCGCGGCACTCGAAAAGACTTTGGAAGTTCACCCGAGCGGGGCTATTGTGCTGTTTGAACAGTTCCTTCCATGGAAAGTAGGTCTTAAGCTCTCCTCAACATCCTCGTTTCATCGCCCTTACACTACATTAGGAACATCTTTTCGAACTAGAGTCCGCCTCAGTTCCGACCAAAGCAAAAGTACTTTATGTGATCTACCCTGATGAATCAAGCGGCAACTGGCGGATCCAAGCAGTTCCGGTCACATCAGAGAGCTTCATAAGCCGCAAGGCACTGCCGGAGGTCTGGAGGGGCTTGAGGGATGAAGTGCTTAGTGAGACATGTGGCATTCGAGGTGGCGTGTTCGTTCATGCCACTGGATTCATCGGAGGTGTGTACTTGAAAACAATTGGTCCGGTACCGAATAATTTCACAAGTTGTCTACAGGGAATAAGTCGAGAGAGGGGGCATTGCAAATGGCCATCGCAGCACTCACTATGTAATCTATATGAAACACGTCCATATTCTGCGGTGCTGTATCATATAGAACGGATATTCGTGAGTCCCAGGTTTGTTGGTCTTGAAAATGTCGAGAGAATTCTCGACGAGACTATACTATCATTCATACAGTGCCTAATCGTAATGTGGTTACCGTCCGTACCACGTTTCGGCAATGCAATTATAGCAAGCCTTGTGGTTCTTGATCCGTTTCGACTCCAAGCAAGCAGCAGGTGTGCTGTGATGGTATTCGGAACGGTTATCCGTCATAGTCTGCATGGAAGGAACTCTTTGACGCGTCATCAATGTTGTGCAACTACGCGCGTGTCGTGCACGATGATAGCATACCACTTACACGGCGTCTCGGGGCACAGTATTTCTCAAACCATATCCTTCCTCCACCTACATTCAATTGGCCCAGAAGCCTCTCCTGTAACTTCGTTACACAATGTCTTTCATCAAGGCCCATTATCACCCTTTTCTCTTCGCGCTTATGACCTTGTCGTCCATAGCCGAGCTGGGTCTTACTGCATTTTTGATCAGCGCAGGAAACGAGCATCATACGTGGCCTACTCCTAGATATCATGTCCTGTATGTCCTTTCCACTTCGCGAAGGAAGTAGGCACTGAAAGGTTGATCATAGCTTGAAGCTGTTTCTGTTCAATGCGGCCTGGACGACCATGTTCTCCACGGCGTACATGTTATGGATTGTGGATGGAGCTGTACACTTACTGGCTAGCATCGCCAGTTCTGTTATATGGCTTTTGATCACAACCGCTCTATGGGTAGGTGCATTTTCGTAGTTCTTCTTATGGTGCTGACTTGCCTTTCACAGGGTTCTGCCGCAGGCGTCATGCATCACACGCGAAGGGGCGGGAACTGTGCCCTAGTGCCATCAATCTCGCGGTTCGTGATGAATATTTGCTTTGCTATCTAGTTGAATAATATGGGCCCGTGCAGATGCAGGCAATCGCTGACGGTTGAAGCATTAGGTTGGTCAGAATTTGGACTTTGTCTGATCACGTTGGTGGCTACGTGTATGTGGGTTCGGACGAGTAGAAGGAATTATGTGAGTGATTCACGTAGGCTTGTGTAGACGTGCCGAAGAGACAGTGTTTTATTGATTTGACTTTGTGCGGTTGTTGTGATAGCGGTCAAGTTATTACGTCTAGGAGCAACAGGGGCGGATTTGAGTTGCAGTGGGTTAGTGTAGTCACTTCCTGTAACTGTAAACACAGCTGGACAAGAAGTTGTCAAGCGCTACCCGAACATAAAACGGAAAAGGTGAACAAGCGCCGGCGTTGTCCACGGATGGCAACCACCCGACGCTTATTGTCCTTTCCCCTTACAGCGTTGTCCACTCCAAGTCATTGTTCTCGAGAAGTAACCCCCAAATGTATCGTCACAATGAACCCTGGTATATAAGTCTGTGCCGTGGCCCATTCTTCGATAGCTTTCCGTCCTCATACTAGTCTTCAACGCGTCGCAAGTCGAGCACTTTTTCCTTCTTTCTCTAACGCACATACGCTTCTGTCCTTTAAAGACCCCCACATTCAGAAAAATGATTGCAGGACTGTCAAAAGCCATCACTTTGTATCTATCACCTGTCCTCATGCTGACGACCATCTTGTTGTCTTTGTTTGCCTATCTGGCACCCGTTCTGATGCTGTCTGACCGGGTAGCATTGCTCACTGTTACTCCGTCTGTGGAATTGCTCCAGCCTGGTTCCTCAGGAGGAACCGATGGGCCTAGTCTTTTTCTCGGTCCACTCGGTAACTTCATTCTACCAAGTATATATGCTTTGTATTGATCAATTGTCCAGGATCTTGCTCGCGGTCAAGTAACGCAGGCCGTGTCAACTGCACCGCACCGACAATATCTCCTACATATGGTCCGTTCGGTTTACGGCTCATAGTATATCAATCTGATATTCGATTTTTAGATCTCTCTGCGCTTCCAAACCAAGGCTCCACCCTGTCGTTGACTGCGCCTACCCCCTCTACACCCGCCTTTATGGCCATAGCACTATCATTCTCCATAATATTCTTCATTAGTTTCACCGTCATCAGCTTCCGCCATAAAATGGGGAAACTGTCTGTAACCTTAGAGAAGCCGTTGGTTCAGAGTCTTTCAGCATGGGTCGGTTTCTTTGGATTTCTCATTGGTAAGTCAACAATTATTGTGCGTGCCACTCACTGAACTCGTTGTCAGGCATCACCAGTTTCCTCATCGTAAGAATGTGGTTTGGGAAGTCCGTGCAAGATTTCAATTCGAGCATCCAAGCTCAGGGACAACAGGCTCCCCACCTCATTGCTAGCACAGGGAATGGTTTTACCAGTAGGTGCTACAAACTTATACCGGATCGCCGCTAATTTTGCCATTTCTCAGTGGTCTGGGTGGCTTACGCATTTTACGCAGTTCCCCTCATTATATCTCTGTCGAAGTTGAATATCACAGCATCTAAAACAGCATAAAACATGGACATGGACATTCATAGTAATTAAACATGAACCTATACGTAACTAATTTGATCCCAAAGAAGTAAAATGCAATTCACACTGTCAGTAGCTATAGTTTTGCAGTTGCAAACGTCTAGAATACACCAGCTTGGAGATCGGCGCTACAATTTATTGGTGCTATGTACTACTCAGCGACAAATATCCCAGCGGCGCCCATGCCACTACCCACACACATGCTAGTGCAGAGAAGTTTGGCTTCTTTACGTTTCAACTCTGCCAGACCTGTAACAACTTGGCGGACTCCAGCTGAAATGACAGTCAATGCAAGGTAAATTTTCAAGGAAAGGAAACATAAACACACTCATTCCAAGGGGGTGGGTAACAGCAATTGATCCTCCGCTACAATAATGGTCATGTCAGGGTAGCCGATGTGTCGGTGTGGAGAGCTCACTTTGGGTTGATTTTATCTATTGGTATCTGCAATTGTTCGACGCAGAATGCGAATTGCGAAGCAAAAGCTTCGTTGATCTGTATTCATTTAGCAATTTGCAATTGGACCAAGGAATTATATTTACCTCCCATACGTCAATGTCCTCCTTTGACAATCCGACCTGCGTAAGAATCTTTTGAATCGCGTCGATGGGACCGATGCCCATGTGCTTTGGTTCCACACCTTATATCCAAATCATGGTAAGCCTGTGACAGGAGGAAAAACCATATGCATCCTACCGACAACAGTGCAGGCAATGAACTTGGCTAGAATAGGCATTCCTTCCATGTCCGCGCGTTCTCTTGTCGTCATTATGCAGAGTGCCGCACCGTCGCCCACGCCACTAGCGTTGCCTGCAGTAGTCGTAGCTTCGCCCCATTGAGGGAATACGGGCTTGAGGGACGCCAGTGATTCGGCAGTTACGCCCAGTCGAATGGTATCGTCAACAGATATGATAGCACCTTGGATCTCAATTGGAATAATTTCATCTGAAAAGAGTCCTGTAGATAGTGCCTATGGTATCCAGACGTGATCAACAGGAGCGGCAACAAAGAAGACAGGACTACTTTGTTAGCGCGGGTATGAGAAATAAGTGCGTATTCATCTTGCTTTTGGCGAGAAATCTTGTAGTCTTGAGCAACAATTTCGGAGGTCCATCCCATAGGCTACCGAATGCAGTTCAAACACAAGGTGACTTATCCGGACATTGGACCGACCTGAGTGCAATCATAGGCACGCGGACTAGCACCGACCACCTCTGAAAGTTCGGGAGTGGGACGCGGACTGTGACCAGGAGTCAAAGTCGGTTTGAATGTGCGGAAATGCTGTTACGAACTTTAGGGACATACTCTCAACACCGACAGCAAGACCGATGGATGTTTCCCCAGACCGGATAGCGTGTGCAATGTTTCTGACAGCCATAAGACCGGAGGAGCATAGGCGATTCACGGTGGAAACTGGGACCTCATGTGGAATGCCTGCCGCTATTGCAGCTGCACGGGAGATGTAAAGAGGAGACGGCGGGTGGCATGTACCTGTAGACGCTGGTTCAGTGAAGGGTATTTGTAGAACGAAGCTTCCTCACCGACGCAGATGTCATCAATTTTAACCGGGTCCAATTTAGTCTTCTCTAAAGTCGCCTACAACCGAGTGTTACTGTGCGTTGTCCGGTTCAGACACGGAAGTTACCTTGAATAAGGCATACAATAGCTGGTCTACTGGTGTATCTTTGAGTTGCCCTTTTTTGGCTCTACCCATGGCAGTGCGTTTCGCGAATGTTATCACGACATCATCTGGACTCTTCTGCAGGACTGCTGAGAGACCTCGAGCTTGTGTGGAGACTGAACGAGTGATACAAGACGTGAATCGAGACAGCATATGTACACGTGATACTATCTACCCTCTAGCATAGATGTAAATGAGGGACCAGTAAATGGTCGTGCACGATGGCGAATGAGCAGTCAAAACTTACTGAGCGTTTGGTGGCGTTTTCTGTGCTTTCCAACCCCTAGACAATATCGAATAGCAACTGGAACACAGATGATGAGCGAGCTTGGGCGAACCACACGCCGAGCAGTTGACAATATCTAAATTTTAACATTAGAGGCGAACCCTGTCAAAGTAACCCGACATACTTTGCTTGTCTTTCAAGCCTTTATTAGCGCTACGCATAGCTTTTCGCGAGTGGGATACTTTTTTCTTTGGGACTGCGAGTAGAAAAGGGGGAAAGAGATCGAATAGCGACTGGAGTGTAGGTATCGACCAGTTTAACGGTCGTTCTAAGACGGAGCTCGCTGCTGCGAAGGGTATGCGGAAGGCATGTAGTGTCAGAGCCATGAAAAGACTCGGGGGAAACTCCGACACAGTGAACCGTGATGTTCCGCATAACGCGCCCTCTGTTCCAAACTCTGAAGACGACGACAGGGATGACGGGCCTCGCGGTGCACCCGAATCCGCTGCCTGAGCTACGTAAAACATACGAATCCACCCTGACATTGTTGTCTTCTATACCACCAACATCGGCCTACCGCCAAGGCGTCGAAGCACTCACGCAGCGAAAGCTTCAGATTCTGCAAAATGCGCAAGGGGATATAGCAATGGTTGAAAAAGAGTTGGAAGAAGGGCAAATTGAAGAGTCGCTGGATATCGCGTCGGACGAGTTGCAACTCGTGTCCAACATGATCGAGTGGAAAGGGTGAGTTGTTGATAAAATATGATATTCTCGATACTAACTACCACTAGATGGGAACCTTTAGAAGAACATCCTGAACCTGGGCAGTGGAAGTACTGGAATTAATATTTTTGTTGATTTTTAAAAAAAAAAAAAGCTTTTTAAAGAAATAAAAATTTAAAAAATCGCTGACAGCAGGATTTGAACCTACGCGGGAAAATCCCAAGTGATAATTGTTGTTAAACATTCAAATCACTCGCCTTAACGACTCGGCCATATCAGCACGATTTGATTTATATAATTAATATTTATAATCTTATTATTCCCTTTTTTTTTTTTACATTGAAACTTTTTTGTTCGTTCGCCTACAACCTCAACTATGGACTCTTTAATTCCGTTCACGACTTCAGGATCGCTTGTGGATTGCGTGGACAGTACGTCTGCCCCAAGTCAAACACTACAGCACCAACCTGAGCACATTATGTTCCTTGATCGACTCTTTTTCCACCCGGCTTAGGGAAGATGTTGGTCATACTGAGAGACGGGCGGAAACTACATGGCGTACTCAGGTCGTACGATCAATTCGGTGAGTCATTCACCTATCTCTTCCCACCGCGGTATCCTCACTTGTCCGTGTACCAGCCAACCTCGTCCTCGAAGACACTGTCGAACGAATATACCATGGAAATGCGTTCGCGGAGAATTGGCATGGTCTTTTTTTAATTCGTGGTGAGAATGTGGTGCTGCTGGGTGAAATTGTACGTTCTTGGCATTTTATGATTTGTTCCAGGCATTTTGAGTCCATTTTGGCGAAAAAGGACCTTGACCAGGAAGACGACATTCCACTACGTCAAGTGGATTATAGCCTACTCGAGGCGTATCACAAGAACGACGCCGCAACTAAAAGGCAACGCGAAGAAATCAAGGCACAAGTCTTGTATGAGCAAAAAGGCTTTTGCAAAGAGGGTGGCGAAGGGGATGGTTATTAATACAGAAAATGTATCGTGCAATACAAAAAAAACATCGTCGAAAGCGAAGGATAACGACTTTAAGAAATAAGTATGCAGTGTCGACTATGCCTGAGGAGTCTTTCTTTTCTTACCTTTCTGCCCTTGGTCACCGTTCATGTCCGTGCCGTTTCGTGGTTTGATGTTGGAAGTTTCCATTAGTGGATTAGTTGCGCTTTCATTAGAGTTTCGACCGTGGTCGACAATATCCTCGATCCGTTTTCGAATCTCGCGTTCTTGAGTGGTCAGTCTGAGAAGCGATTCTTCTGTCTTTTCTGTTTCATGAGCGACATCTTTGGCACGGAGTGCTTGCCACCTAGGAGACAATTAACATCTGTGTCGACATAACAAGGTCCGCTCACGCACCCGGTGTGGCGCTCGCACTTCTTCTTTCCGGCGCACCACCATGCCCCTTTGCCGTCAGCCACACCATCCACCTTTATTGCATCATCCGCAGCCTCGTAGCTTTCCAAGACACCCGTGCCAAAGTCTGCCCACTCCTCGTCACCGAAACAAAGCCGCTGATCCCATCCGCACTGGTCGACATTATTTGCTCTTTCGGCCGCAAGTTCAAACAGCCGTTTTCGCCACAACACGACTTCCATATCCTTCTTAATCCCCTCTCTTATTCTGACAACCTCGTCGAGCTGTGTGCTCAACCGCTGAACCTCTCGATCAACTTTTCCCCTCTTGGGGGTGGCATCCGCGATAGCATCATCGGATGGGTCGGCACTGACAACCACACCTTCCCGTTTCTCCGCACCCTTGACACTCTCCCACAGCTTTTCCTTGTTACCACCGTTCTCTGACCATGCCTCGATATTCGCTTGGATGTAATTCACACCACACTCATCGGAGCAGTATTTTGAAAAAGCACCGCGAGCAGGTTTGTGGCATGCTTCAGGTGAAGAGGGGTCGTGATGTTTGAGTCCTAGAAGACAACGGCGTTTGTAGGTGGTTTGCAGGGGGACATTGGGGTTTTCTAAGCTCATCGATGAGCTTCAGCGAGAACGGAGAACTGGACGACATACTTCCGATACACGGTGGACATATGAATTGGTCAACGAGATCCACCTCAAGATCTGGCATGTTTACACATTGGGTGTGGTACCAACCATCACACCTGCGCAGGTTGACGTGAACTTGATGATATGCCACCGAAGACGAGATACACACCGATCACAGGCAATCATAACCTTATCTTCGTCGTAACGAGTCCTACAGACGCAGTACAATTTGTCATCTTCTTCATCGTCGATCTGGCCTTCACCCTCATTGTCAATCCTGACATCTCCTTCGGGCCCTACGGAACCGCCTGGCATGAGAGAGGTAGACCTTGACCGAGAAGCACCAGGCGCAGACTTTTTGGCTGGAGCGGTGGTAGGTCTGAGACTCTTGGCGGTAGACACAGAAGTAGCGTCTGGAACGATTTTAAGTTTTGACTTTGGACCAGATTTGTTTCGTGGCTTGGCCGGTTGTTTCGGTTTTGCGGGTGCCTGGAATTCAGAGTATGAGAATATGTATTAAGAGAGTAGCAAGGGCACACTTTTGGGATGGTGTCCTTCTTTTTCCTAGGAGCAGTCACGCTCCCGGCGCGTTCTCCGTTCTTTGTCTCCCCACGGGCAGAGGTGGTTAAGGATGGAGGAGGCATGGAGCCACGTTCAGGAGGAGTGAGAGCGAGCACGGTTTGGGATGAAGAGGGGAGTATATCGGATGAGAACAGGAAAGATGAGGGGGGAGCCGGAGGATGAACTTTGACAGTTGGTTGGTCGTCAAGGACATCAATGTTGAGGATTTGTACATCCTCAGTAGGTGGTTCAGTCTTTGCCAGAGGCTGGGTAACCGTCGGTGATGGGATGAGGGCAGAGGAAGATGAGGGTTCGGGCAGCCATCGATCATGTAGTATTCTAGGGTCTGAACGAACAAAGATGTGTTCGGCAGGTACACCAGGGCCGCTAAGTCTGCGAGGGTCGAGTGAGGGGACATCTGAGGAGCTTGACCATTGGGAGTGATGCAAGACAGTGTGCCAATGTCTGTCATCTGAATTAGAGAGACGGGTTCTCTCCTGAGATGCAACATGAACGAGAGCGTCGAGACCTAGGTATGGAAGATTACCTGGAGTCGACTGTTTACGAAGATGAGGAGCGAGTACGACAGGATCAGAAACGTCGCAAAGTAAAGAAGAAATATCCAAACGACGAGAGGACATGATGGAAGTAATAAAATAAGAAATATAATTTATTAAATATGTACGACGAGACATTGCGATATAAGACTCAAAAAAAAATTCACAAAGGAATTTAAACCACGAGTAAACCGCACCCAAGTCCCATAGAATGATTGAATCTACAGTCAATATACGATCTTAATATCATAGATAAGCTCAGTCTTTTAAAGCGAGCTAATCGTCGTTAAGATGCTTTTTTGAATGACTAATAAAAAATTATGAGTATAGGTGTTGAATGGTATAAGTAAGAAACTAACCTGTTTGTTTATTTGTAATTATTATTTATCGATTATATAAATAAATATTAAATAAATAAATAAATATTAAATAAATAAATAAATATTAAATAAATAAATAAACTGTATAGTTGTTTATTATTGTGGCTATCTTTGTCGCCTCATTATCATGTCAGTGGCCACAAAAAACCCTTTCGCAATCTTGGACCAGGATTCATCTCCACCACCTACTCCTCCTCCTCTTCCTGATCAAGATATTCAACAACAACAACCTTCTACAAGAGGTATCAACAAGTCTAGGGGTGGTCCAGGTTCTCGTACCGGTAAATATTACCAAAGAGGTGGGGGTACACTCAAGTCAAATCAAAAAGAGTCCGAAGATCCTCTTCCTGATACCCAGAGAAAGAGTACCTTACTCCCCTTTGTTCCTTTTCATTTTCATTTACTAAATCCTATTATAGATCCAGATCCAGAGGGCTTCCGTGGAAGGGGAAGGGGTCGTGGTGGTGAACGGCGCGGTGAAGGTCGTGGAGGTCCTGCTCGCGGTCGTGGTCGTCCCTTCGATAGGCACAGCCAGTCAGGAAAGACGTACGTCTCTCTTCTACCATTCTCTCTCTCCTCTTACCCATTTCATCAGCGACTCTGACAAAAAGGTCCATCAGTCCTGGGGTGGTGACGATGGCGCTACAGAGCTTAAAGTAGAAGAAGCTGCAACAGGAGATGCTGCAGCCGATGTCACCACCGACTGGGTCGGCCCTGACTCGGCTCCCGCTCAAAACGATTGGGCTGCTGATTCGGCTCCCGCACCAGCCCTCGATCCTTGGGCGGTCCCTGCCACTACAGCTCCAGAGAACCTCACTCCGGAAGGCGATAAGCCCGCTGAACGCGAACAACGCAGGGCCAGAGACAGGGAACAGGAAGAAGAGGACAATACCCTCACACTCGAGCAGTACCTCGCTCAAAAGAAAGAAAGTGACCTCGTCCCAAAATTGGAGGGTACCAGAAAGGCCAACGAGGGCGCTGATGACAACATCTGGAAAGATACCGTCCCTCTCAAGAAAACGGCAGAGGAAGATGCTTACTTTGTTGGCAAGGTCCGTATCCTACTCTTTCTAATTCTCTTATCCTCATCCTTCTCCTTTAGAGCAAATCTACTCCCAAAGCTCGCACAAAAAAGGATGACAAAGTTTTCCTCGAAATCGACGCTCGCTTCGATCGCCCTTCCCGTGGTGGACGCGGTGGCCGTGGTGGCGACAGAGGTGGTGACAGGGGTGACAGAGGTCCTCGTGGTGGTCGCGGCCGTGGTGGTCCCGGCAGAGTTCGTCCTAACGGGACCCCCGCCCTTGTCAATGTTGATGACGAGAAAGCGTTCCCCTCCCTTTCTTGAAAATTGTCAAATCTGTCTCCTCGTTCCCAGTGTCGATTCGAACATCGTTCAGCAAAATGGGCTCTCGTGCATTCACATCCCTTCTCTATCTCTCGTTACTTTTCTCTCCGACACTGCGATATCCAACAACGAAAATCCCATGACATAAAGATACTATAATTTTCACTACTTAAGAGGGCGAGTTGGCAATGTATATGTACATACAACGTTTGAGATCATTTTCGACGCCACCTCTGAGAACATGATTAAGACGATTTACATCGCCAGACACGGTATGCGCCATAACCAACGATTGGCTCTCCTTAATCCATTATAACAGGTTTCAGATTGAACTGGCTGACCACTGATTGGTGCGCCCCAGCCAAATCCTCATAAATATCCCGTTCACGTTTGAGATATTCAGGAAGAGCGTAACGGGTCTTCCAAGAGATCCCCCTCTGGCTGAATACGGAGTGGTAATCTTCCCCACTGTGTGTATCGATCACGTCTAACACTCCGTTAGGCCCAAGCAAAGGAGCTCGCCGACTATTTCCTTTCTCTACCCCCTCAAGATCGACCCACCGCGATATTCTCATCCACTTACTGTCAGTCCTGTGTCTTCGCTAGGTTCTTTCCGTCTGTAATATCACCAATTTACAGACAGGTGTCTCCAAACGTCCAAGCCAGTGTCTCTTGCACTCGGAGTGCCCATCTACGCAGAACACGGTGCGTCTGGATCTCCATTTACACATACACGACGATGACCTCTTCGCAGGCCTATCGGAATGGTACTCACCCGTCGCGCATGGCACAGGCCTCCACCCCCGCCCCGCGTCCGCCGCATCGCTGCAAGAGTACTTTCCCGAGATCGACCCGTCCTGGTCCTCGCTGTGGTACCCGTCGCGCGAGGGGGAAGACATCAATCAAGTCCATGCTCGCACTGCCGGATTCTTGGAGGCGTTTCTCCCGGTAGTAGAGCGCAGCAAGCATACTCACATTCTGCTGGTGGGCCATGCGGCTACGGTCATCACGCTGACAAGAGAGCTTCTGGGTGACAGGAGCTTGCCGCTCAAAGTTGGCTGCTGCTCCCTTACTGAATTGATACGCAAGGAGGGCACCAACGGTTGGCAAGCCGTGCGTTTGGCGGAAGTTGGCCACCTCGAGCACAACATATCGAGAGCTTGGGGCTTCGAGTATGCCGAGTTTGAGAACTGCAAGGCCAGTTTTCATGTTCTAGCCCATCGGCGCGATCCGCCTACACGATTTCTCTGCAGGTCATTGAGGATCGGGGTGAGCCTGACTCCGAATATACTGCGGATGAACCTGTCGGCTTGCAATGCCACAACAACAATCTTTGATTCGTCCCATATTAGGAGTACAAGCATAGAACTGGATTCCGTTACTAGAATGACACATACGCGCTTGCGTAGCTGACGCTCGAGTCTCTGATCGTGAGACATTGGCTACTCTGTTCGTACCTCACCCACTTTATCTGCGGCGTACGGCTCTCCTTCTCCACTACCGCGAGTGCACCGAGCAAAACCCCGATGGGATGCCGTCCGCAAATCGTATTTTTCGTCCTAGCTAGATATTCGGTGAATTTGTCGTGAGCATCGGAACCAGTGTTCGGAGGCAATGTTAAGAGCGTCATTGCTTCGTGGTCCAAAGCAGAAATAGACTCATGGATTGGATAATTAAGTGACACCGACGTCGATCGCGAAAGCCGAACAGGCTCTGTGGCATCCGCAGGATGGTAACGCGTGTATGAAAATCGTGTTCCCCTTGAAAGCCAGATGAAGCGAACCGGTTGTTGCATCAATGATTAGCCCACTCACCAGTGGCAAAAGTCGCTTGAAACCACGCAAAACGTGTCATCCCTAGTCAGATACGGAGCCAGGAGGCGCCCAAAAGTAGATTCCTTATCCTGATCGATCCCACCGACTAGAACAGGGACAATCGCGATATCCATTCTATTGGCATGTTTCAGCCAGACAAAACATTCGACAAAAGTGACCAAGTACCCTTCAAAGACTTTTCGGACATATGGGAGGTGTAATTCGATGCTATGCTCTTCCTCATCGGTATGCAAGGACATATCGCTGAAGTCACCCGTGGATCGCAGCTCCTTGATAGCTGGAAAAATATGATTCACACGCAATGCACAGTAGGCGTCCATGCTCACTTTCGAGATCTAGAGGCAGATTTCCGATCGGGGTCTGATACTCGGAGCATTTCGAAAGCGCACACCCGTCAATGTAGACATGGTGTGAGGGACCGAGAATAAACACACGTTTACTAAGACGTATGTCAGGGTGTACCTCGGGTGGAATGTGGTGACTTACATTCCGGTTGTGTCGATACTCTTATAGGCCCATGCTGCTGTGGGTCCGGAATAAGAGTAACCTGCATGTCTGACAGATACTGTGAGCAATACGCAGAGCATAGTAGAAAATGCGCAGACGGGGCGATGATAGCCTTGCATCCTTTGATAGGAGGAGCATAGTGGTCTTGATCTGTGGCCACGGCATCGAGCCAAGACGACAACTCAGAATTCAATTTTGGACCTGCAGAATAACGGATGAGCTACGGTGATAAACGTTCGCTTTAGCTATAATACCGTTTCCAGTGTACCAAGAGTCAGCGTGGGCAGCCTTTCTGTTGTAAGCTCAGCGCTAGTGATCAAGACATCAGTCAAAGCCTTGCCTGATTGCCATTGGGATAAGGATGGCAGTCACGTGTACGAAGAAGAGCACTCATATCATTATAAGAAATTGATACATGGAGGTGTCTACTCTTCCGACCGTAGGCGTGCAGCAGGGTTTGTGACTTTGACTCCGAGTGCCTTTGCTCTACGAACATCAGAGAGGCACATAGTAATTGGAAATCATGAGGAACACACCTTGCCAAGATGGTTGTACGGTTTCTGCTGCTGACGTTGTGTGCAATCTCCGCCGCAAAGGATTTGTTGTGCATGAGGAGAAGATCAAGTTCCCTTACGTTGCTAACCAAGAGTTTCTTCAGTCCATTAGGAAGAAGATGGCGAGTCTTGCGACATAAGTTTTAGTGTTGGGTCCAAGCTAGCTCAGCAACTCGGATTACCTTCTTGTTACTTCCATATCCGATCTAATAGTACCATGAGTACCATCAATATGTACAGATAATGCAAGTATACCTTTGGCATAGGTGTTTGACCTTTGAAGCGTCGCCTGACTCTGTTGTCGATACCTTTTGGTTTTCTCCATGCCTCCTTAACGCTGTGATAACGATCCGACTGGTGACGTCTGCAAGAAGATGTTAATAAACCGTAGGCTGAAGGATAGACAAAAACAAACTTGAATTTTGTTGTACGCTTTTTGACGATCTTGACTGCCATTATAGAGTTCTAAGAAAGAAGTGAGTCATCCACGTAACCAACTTTCCATCCAAACTGATCCGACCAGTGAAGTTCCTTCGAACTTCACCGTATCCAACTGTTCGATAACTCTGAATCATATATAACACTTACATTTTGTGCGAGTAAAGAACTTTTTTTGAAAAGAAACAAAAAAAAAAGAAATTCTTTACAACGTATTTGTATTTATTTGACACCGTGTGACCCCTCTGTTCGCCAGCTCACTGTCCTTCACAGCCATCGTCGTTAGCGGTAAGTGTCTCTATAGTATCATCCTCAATGACAATAATATTCGTCACAGACTTGAAGAACGTTCGACGGCATCCCTGCTGCCGACAACGTCAAACGTGGGAGTCATCCACTCTGATCGGCATTCGCAATTTTGTAAATCGGCCCATCTCTTTCTTGTCTACTGCCACTGGCTTGTCATCTTAAAGTGGGGGGATTCGTTGTATCTCTCATATTTTATGTTGTCAGCGACTGCTGTTGACCTCACATTTGATGATGATGACCAGAACTGGTCAACACCTAGGCTATATAGGACGGCCAGTGTAGGCAACAGTTGGGGCGTTACCGATATCGGTCGTGGTTTTGACTGGGCTTCACAACAACACAAGGACGAATCTGACACCACCTTAAATCTCCAGCTCAGTGATCACGTTCATAATCAACACTTTTACAAGCGACATACTCCTTTCTCCGTACCCCCAAAAATTTTAACTGCCCCTTATACGATGGTTTCACCCAGCCAGTCTCCGGTGCTGGTCACATCGTCTTGTCTCATGGACAGCCCTTCATCTTGTCTCCCTTGTCAATCTCCTTCACCTTCTCCGTCCCCAAATTTGCAGGGTTCCGCCGGATCATACCGTGCTCCACCCTTGCGCTCACCTACCGTTTCTCGTCCTCGTCGTAGATCGTCTCAACAACGTGTCTCTTTAATCGCTGGCCGTGTATTAATCGCTCCTATAGAACCCCCTTCTCCACCACCATCAGCATCAACGCAGGATATAACACATCTAGGTCTACGCCGCACTGGAAGTGCAAGTAGCCTCCTTAGTACAGCGGCCAGCACAGGCCCCCCTACACCCTTCCCCGAAAGGGAATCGTTTTTGGGTGGCCGGAGCATATCCGAGTTTGTCATCGAAACAGAAATTGGCAGGGGCGCATATGGACTTGTCAAACGTGCGAGAGAACTTCACGATGATGGCTCGTTGGGGGTAAGAGGCGTTCTTACACGAATTCACTGCCATCAAGCACTGAACTATGTGGTAGCCTCCCCTGGTCATCAAGCAAATTATCAAATCTCGGATACTTGCAGATTGCTGGAAAAAACATCCTAAACACGGAACCATTCCAATTGAAATCTATGTCATGTCTGCTATATCATCTACTCCATATGTATTACCACCTCGTCGTCCATGGGATCCTTCTCGACTTGCATCGACGTCCCCCCAACATACCAATAATGCTGTAGAGCGTAATTCTAGACCCGTTTCTGAGGCTACTGTCAACGACGACTCTTGGGTAGACGGTAAAGTCGTATATGGTCACCCCAATATCTGCCCTCTTGATGACTTTTTTGAGGATAATCATTATTACTATCTCGTCTTGCCATCAACTATGCCGCTTCATGTGCCAAACGAACCGCCGCCTCCCACCGATCTTTTTGATTTAGTCGAAGGTTATCCTCACGGACTTCCGGCGAGTTCTGTACGCAGCTATCTGGGGCAGATAGCTGACGCGTTGTGTTTCCTTCATTCCCGTGGCATTGGTGAGTGCTTGGAAGTCAACTGCATCATATATTTATTTAGTTCAATGGTACAGTACACCGTGACGTCAAGGATGAAAATGTTGTACTCGGCCCGGGCGGTAAATGTATTTTGATTGACTTTGGGAGCTCTGGCTTGGTGAGGAAGAATGGTTGGGACACGTTCAGTGGAACGTTAGTGACCATGTTGACGCTCGATTGTTATAACTACTAAGATTGTTTTTTATAGACTGGACTACGCAGGACCCGAAATACTGCGAGGGGAACGTTATCATGGTAAGGAGCAAGATGTATGGGCGTTTGGGGTGGTGGCATATGTTCTCCTTGTTGGCGAGTGCCCGTTCATGACGGCAGCTGAAGCTCAAGACGGACTGGAATCACCGTTTGCCAATTCGTCAATTGCCCTTGATGAACGATGTACTGAGGGTAAAGAAAAGGAAGGTGAGGAAGAGGATGGCGGTGGTGCCCTTGGAGATGCAGCGACACTTGTCCGTGCATGCCTTCAAGTTGAAGTGAGTGCCCGACCGACGTTTGAAAAGATCTGCCAGTCTCGATTTCTTAGTGGTGGATGAGTTATTTGTTTTTGTTTTCTTGTTTTTTTTTTGTTTTGTATTTTATTTTAAAACTCAGCTCCGGGTGAAGACCGGCCGGTGCCGAAGTCGGAGTCAAGATCAATCAAATCGATTAAAAAAATTTCAGTTTGGCAAAAAGTATAAAGTTAGGCCAAACAGTCGTTTCCACTTTTTGTTCCCTTTCTCTTTCCCCCACAACATTCCCCTTGTTTTCTGCTGTACCATCTTCATCCCACAAGTAAGTTAGTTCTCATTTTCGTTCAATCACATTCTACAAGTAATAACTATCTACAAATGGATTCAATTCCTCTCCTTTTGATGTACTGATCTCAATCATCCCCTTAGAAATCTTTTAAAAAATGGGAAAGGAAAAGACGCACGTTAACGTCGTCGGTCAGTAAATCTAATCGATCAATAAAAAAAATTTGAATCAATCGAAAATTGTCATAGTTATCGGCCACGTCGATTCTGGCAAATCTACTACCACTGGTCACTTGATCTACAAGTGCGGTGGTATCGACAAACGTACTATTGAGAAATTCGAAAAGGAGGCCGCTGAACTGGGCAAAGGATCCTTCAAATATGGTTGGTATTCAATCACAGGTCCTCACATAATTGCTCTAACATTCTGTCTAGCTTGGGTGCTCGATAAGCTAAAGGCTGAACGTGAGCGTGGTATTACCATCGATATCGCTCTCTGGAAGTTTGAGACACCTAAATTCATGGTTACTGTAAGTGAAAATTTGCACTGCTTTTTCTTATCGCCCCTAACAACATTCTTAGGTTATCGATGCCCCCGGTCACCGTGATTTCATCAAGAACATGATCACTGGTACTTCCCAGGCTGATTGTGCTATCCTTATCATTGCTGGCGGTACTGGTGAATTTGAAGCTGGTATCTCCAAGGACGGTCAAACTCGCGAGCACGCTCTCCTTGCCTTCACTCTTGGTGTCCGACAACTCATTGTTGCCGTCAACAAGATGGACACGACCAAGGTACGCATTTCTTCGCTCCTCTTCTCTTCTATCTCAGTTTAAACATCGATATTCAGTGGAGTGAGGACCGTTTCAACGAAATTATCAAGGAGACGTCCACCTTCATCAAGAAGGTCGGTTACAACCCCAAGTCCGTTGCCTTTGTCCCGATCTCCGGCTGGCACGGTGACAACATGTTGGAGGAATCCCCCAAGTACGTACTCTGTGTGATTCAACCCTTGCTATAGTTGACCATTTGATCATAGCATGCCATGGTTCAAGGGCTGGACCAAGGAGACCAAAGCCGGTGTTGTCAAGGGAAAGACACTCCTTGATGCCATCGATTCTATTGAACCCCCTGTCCGACCTTCCGACAAACCTCTCCGTCTCCCCCTCCAGGATGTTTACAAAATTGGTGGTATCGGCACAGTGCCCGTGGGCCGTGTTGAAACTGGTATTATCAAAGCTGGCATGGTCGTCTCCTTTGCCCCGTCAAACGTCACTACTGAAGTCAAGTCCGTCGAGATGCACCACGAGCAACTGGAGCAGGGCAACCCAGGCGATAACGTCGGTTTCAACGTCAAGTAAGCTCTTTTAGGATGTCTGTTTGAAAAGATGATTTGACCTAATAACAATATAGGAACGTATCGGTCAAGGATATTCGTCGTGGAAATGTTGCCTCGGACTCTAAGAACGATCCTGCAAAGGAAGCCGCATCATTCAATGCTCAGGTCATTGTTCTTAACCATCCTGGTCAAATCGGTGCCGGTTATGCTCCTGTCCTCGATTGCCACACTGCCCACATTGCCTGCAAGTTTGCTGAACTCATCGAGAAGATCGATCGTCGGACTGGTAAGGTGATGGAAGCGTTGCCGAAGTTCGTCAAATCTGGTGATGCATGCATCGTCAAACTCATCCCAAGCAAGCCCATGGTTTGTCATCTTCACTTTTGGTTCAGAACATTTTACCCACTTTCTGGTAGTGTGTCGAAAGCTACGCTGAATATCCCCCTCTTGGTCGCTTCGCCGTCCGTGACATGAGACAGACTGTTGCTGTCGGCGTCATCAAGTCCGTTGACAAAACCGAGAAGTCTGGCGGCAAGGGTGAGTGATGAGCATCATACCTACTCCCCATCATCTGATGATCTTCATTTTCATTCAGTGACGAAGTCTGCGGAGAAGGCCGCCAAGAAGAAGTAACTAGATGTAGAGTCACTGTATCACTCTCCGGCGACCGGTTCTCATTTACTTTTTCTATCCCTCCAACTTGGTAATCATATCAGCAATTTGTGTTACTCTTACGTCCTTTGTATTCACTATAACGAAAGTAGCGGTGGGTGGATGCAAAAGGGTGTCCTCGCCGTATGTTCGATAATAGCCCAGATGCTGTACGTGTTAAGAATAAGAATTGTTGTCTTGTTTTGTACAATCACATCGACCTCGGGATAATTCAACTAACATACATGTTCCATCTCCTTCTCATTACCAACGCGTGGGCCCAAGTCTCGACCAACAGTTCTCTCAAATACTTCCATCATGAAACTAAACAACGACCTCGTTAAAGCCGCGTCCCAGCGGCCTTTGGATTCTTCGTCTCGTATGAAAGCGTGTTGAGCTTGTACTTCCAGGAACTGTAAGGTAGACTATTAGTATCCAGAATCGGCGTCAAGCACTGTAGAACATACTGAAACAGGTACGTTCGCATCTTCTAGCGTAGTTCGAATGAGATCTCGTCCGGCACGAGGAACGTGGGTATCCTACTCATGCATTAGCCTTCACAGAGTATGGACACACCCAAGTTCATTACCTGTTTACCAAAGATCATCTGGCACGGCGCGCCATAAATGTTCAATAGGAGAAGACGCCGAAATTGTTGGGCGTACCACCAACTCGCCCTTTCCGGTCAGGTCACCCCGGCGAACTCGAACAAGTGAATCATCCTTCGAGCCTTTCCCGAGTGTAGCGCCATGTATATC
Source organism: Hygrophorus russula (assembly GCA_003314125.1). NCBI lineage: Eukaryota > Fungi > Basidiomycota > Agaricomycetes > Agaricales > Hygrophoraceae > Hygrophorus > Hygrophorus russula. The sequence continues at coordinate 34,108 of QLPE01000179.1, read as the reverse complement.
GGTAGCAAAGAAGCACACAGAAGCCAGGACGCGGGCATCGAATGCGGCCTACATGTGGTTGGCCGTTAGAAAGAGAACGCTTTACAGAAGTACTCACACGGAACGCCTAGAGGATGATGGTAAATACTTGACCACAAGCAAGACATAATAACGTACTAGATGGCCTCCGAGACACATACCCGTTACTACAAAGCTGGTCAGTTTTCGACTCTGTGAGCGTCCGAATGAGACCAACCAGCAATACGTCCGTTACAATTCTTTAAGGACGTAAGGAGATCGATGGTTAATGTCGCATCCTGGAATAAGGGTAAGTGACATCACAGTGTAGTCAGCCAAGGCATCCTACTTCATCATATGCTGCTACTGTTTTGGCAACCTGATAGATATAAATGTTTATGATGCTACGGAATCGGGGCTAAGTTCGCATGCCTTATACTTGTTCCCCCGGTCAGTTCCTGGATGGTTCACCATCAATAGACAACTGGTGCGTCCACGCTGGGTGCTGACCTTCGACACCGTAAGGGATTGGATCGGGTCCTTCAAACTCGTGGTAAGTAGAAGGGCACGCTATATATCATAAAAATTAGCCAAAGAAACTTATGAGTATTTCCATCACGTCCGACCTACGACATATCCTTGACTAGCGATCTGCCCAGCAAACCTTTCGACAGGACCGGTGACTTGATAAATCTCGCTGTAGAATTGTCGTCACGTCTTTAGAATGTACAACGACTGGGGACGTCGCCCACCTGAAGCAGACTACGCCTGTGGACTACAAGTTAACGTTGTTGACAAAGTGATAGAAATGCGAAACCTGGAAATTTGGCTTGGGGGTAATTGGGTACAGACGGAGAGATCACGAAGATTCTGACAGGACGCCCATTCGCATCCAATTTGCTAGGAACATCGTGAAAGGTCTTTGTGATGAGCATATCCAACGTTGAGGCTCGAATTTAGAGAGTTATTGATATACCGACAAACGTGGTTGGTCCCGTAGTAGATAAAGGCTTACGACGACGCACGTCAGTTCAGAAAATAGTGATGGTCGAGCCTAGAGCACAAATTCGTCCCTTCGAATCTTCAGACCACAAGGATGTACTGTTTCTTATAGGAAAGTCGAACTTGGAGTCCTTGGCAGTAGCAAATCGACGAGGTACGGAAAATCACGGCATTACTTGGAACTACACTGATTTTAATTGCAGCCTACTCGCATCCACTGACCCTCAGTGTGTGGATAGGTCTATCATGTATAATGGTCCAGATAATGCACTGGTGGCCCGACCCAAGCGTTTATGGGTATCTGAGCTACGTCAGGCCTATGCCAGCATTTGCATGCCTGGGTGTTTCGATGATGGTTCTCATTGACTGGTGAGCACGTATGGAGATGGTAGGGAGCAAACTACTTATACGATTATTCCAGGATAAATCGTCCGTATTTTGAAAAACTAACTCAAGAAGCGCTTCATCAACCAGATCTCCACAACCCCAAGGCATACTACGACGGCCCTCCATCGTCCGGGTTCTGGATCCTCGAATATGGTGTGAGATTCATTGGCATCATCGCTCTTGACGCATCTCTCACCTCGTCTTCGAACGAGTCGAAGACCACGAAAAAGAATGTGCCAGTCAAGAAATCTTCGCCTACAGCGACAATACGCCATTTCTTCGTCGAGGAACAATATCGAGACTCTAACGTTCAGATGGATTTGCTTTCTTACGCTGTAGAGCGTGCATTCCGGTCCGATAATACAGTCCAACGGATCAAGGCGTCAGATTCTCCATTAGCGTCGTATGCGAGGGAAGCCATGCGGTCATCTGGCTTTCATCTCGAACAACACACTGATAAAGTGGGGGTGTTTGGGTGGAAACTCGGTGTGCGGATATTGGAGAGGTCAGAATGGGAAAAACGGCAGAAGTAGTAATACTCGTTCTCCCGTCATGGTACTCCTGCTTCCTCATGTAATTGACAATCCGCCACGGTTACATCAACCCCTCCTTCTGTTCCAATCATCCCCTGCTCAGTCCAGTCTCCCAATCCTTCGTCGGCTTATTTTAAATTGCATTAAGAGTAGTGGCAGAGAGCATGGTCATACGCTTCTATCCTGTCTCCTATATCCCTCAACCAGCTTACTCGATAACCCAACTTCCCTTCCCGGAAGACTCCAGGTGTTGGATCTCATAGGTAGCGTTCCCGGTTACAGCGATAATTGGTCTGATCCTCGAGATCGGATTTTATCTTGTGTAAAAGCTGGTCAGTATTCAAAAAAAACATCGCGAGCTCGTATTGACGAGTCTCTAGCCCCCACTGGGCCTCTAAATGTTATCATTGACTCTGTCGATGCGTTGTTGTCGGACCTAGGGCCTATATCCCAGACGTACAGCTTTTTACATGAACTCTTGTCATTGATCCGTTCCCGTTCAGGTGCCATACATCTTTTCAATGCAGTCTCTTCACAACTTACGCTTCTAATCAGACCCATCCCGTCTGGTCCTACATCTATTAGCGCCCTCCCCACTAACGCCTCTTCTGGTACAATCGTCCTTCTCAAGATCTCTCATACACTTGACGGCTCACCCCCCAGTGTTACTGACGCATCTCGCAACAGCTTACCTCACTCCCCCGCCCCCTGTGTCTTCCTTGGCTAAGTTTTGGGGCGCTTTCATACCATTTAGTGAGCGCAATTATGAGAGCAGCCGGTTGGTATTTGGACCAGGGGGAGAGGGATGTGGAGGAGATGGGGAGATGGTTGTAGAGGTGCTGGTAAGAGGCGGGATAAGCGGATCGAGTAGACGCAGAGGCGTTGAACGCGTTCTGGAGGGCTGGGATGGTAATCCGTGTGAATTGACGGCGTTGGAGAGTTTGCATAGTGTGTGGAACCGTAAAACAGTTGACGAGGTACGTTAGCGCTACATTTTTCGATGCCATACTCACCCTTGTTTGTTCTATTGTCCCGATCGCTGTACTCCGCTTGACAGCCTGCATCGGATCCAACGAAGAACCTATCATTCAATCTTAATCTTACTCCCTCGCAGCAGCAATCCCGAGCCCAGGTCCCTCTCCCCTATGTACACGAAGGTCAGCTCCGTCACAAAATTCTTCTATTTCGCCCGGGTTTACACGGCTTTTCCTTTCAGGTAGGCCCCGAGAGACCCAACCTTCTATTGGCGCAATATTCTACGACCCAGACTCTGCAGATGACATCGATGACGATGATCCAGATGAGGACTTGGATATTTGATCCATATGGATGATGTTATTTTTCTAGATAATTGTAGGTACAGCAAACTTCAAATTATTAACGTAAAAAGGCACCATACGAACCCTGGTCTCAATAGATGAGTCTGCTACCTTCAGGTCAGCGTACTGAGTCGGTGTTCATAACCTCAACCCACTCCAAGGAATCAAAATAGATAACTGGCTGCTGCGAGCCATCTTGCGAAAGAGCGGTCGGAAGCATGCTTTGACATAAGTAAATGATTTCTTCACTTGATTGACTAGTTGCTAATACCTTTTGAGTGTGTAACGGGTCCAAATAACAAATTAGTCCCAAACGCCACTTTTATCTAATTTAACACGCATGTCCTGCTTGGCTTTGCTCCCTTCAGGACGACCAGCCCGTCGTACGGCTCGTTTTGAGTGGTGTTTTCGTTGTTGACGAGCGCGCTGCTTGCTCAAGTCGGATGATACGATGCCCTTGACGTCATGTTGTTGAGCAGAAAGACTGAGGGCTTCTGCCCTCATTACCAGCGAAGATGGTGAGAGGGAGCGTGATTGAGGAGGCGATCGTGATAGATGGCGACCATCAACTGATGATAGTTCCTCGAGGCCAGCTTCGGTGTGTTCCTCCTGACCATCCACATCCTCGGTCCTTACATTTTGGTCTGTCGTCATCTTTGCCTGATGATCCGCCAAACGTTCTGCTTCTTCTCTCTCTGAATATTCTTCACTATCGTACTCGTGCTCTTCTTCTTCATCCTCGCTCTCACCCCCGCTAGGCTCTTCCCCCTGGACTGCTTCCATATACTGAGAGGACAATTACCGCTGTGCTAAATCAATAGACAACATGCCACTGACCTCCTCCAGGACCTTCATTTCTTTCCGTCCGAATCCGCTAGCCGCAACCACTACGTCCAACTTGAAGCCTTCTCCGATGGCATCCCCACTTTCGCTGAGTGTACTTTTGAAACGGGGGTATAAGACACTCTCATATCGGAACCGTCGTTTAAAGAATGTACGGATACACTCGACATCTCGGTTAAAGTACCTTTGATTGTCTGTCTGAGCAATAAGACAATACAATAGGACAGAAAACGCTCACCATTCAGCATTTTCATGCGAAGTGCTGACCATTTGGGGAAAATCAATGACGATTGGCAAGCCCGATTCACGACGAATGAGTATGTTGAACTCGTTGAAGTCGCCATGTATGAGCCCAGCACGAGCAAACCGAACAATCAGTTCCATGAGCGTGGAATACAGCTTTCCTGGCGATGGTACCTCATCGATTTGGCGCCTTGATTGATGTTATGAAAGAATATAACGAGGTGCTGGTTTGCTTACAACGGATATGCATCTATGAACTCCATTAGGATGCAGTGACGTGCCTGGTCGATGGGACGTGGTACGGGGAAACCGTGTTCATGCAGCACCTATGATACGGATTAATACGGTGTTTTGAGGAGGCGGGACATCCCTACTTTCATAAATGCCCATTCTTTTTGGGCAGCTAACCGTGACATATACATCCACGACGCCGATTTTCGTTTACCTAAGTAATCTCGCTTTTCTTTTATGGCGCGGAAAGATAACCGACCAAGTCTTTTAGGAAGCGTCAAAGATATCAGAAATGCCACAGTATTCATCACGTACCGGTGAAGTTTCAAGACCATCTCGTTGCCTTCAGCATCGGCGACAATGTAGATATCTGATTACTCCAGATGAAGCTCCGACACGAAGGACATGGTTGGGCTTGTTCTCACCAGCCTCCTTTCCAACACCGATCTGGTTTCCAACAGAATGCATTGAATCCCTTTTTGACAATGCTCGCATTGCTAGGAAGTCATAACCTCCATATGTCAACCTATAGCCGTCATCTGCCCTTACTTACGCGTTAGCTTGTAAAAACGTGCAACAAATATGGCTTACATTTGGAATTTTGCACTTTTGCTACCAGGTTACGTTTCGCAAGTGAACCTATCAACTTGTTTACACCTCCGTTCCTCAAACCGGAAATCTGCACGATGAGGGCGGTCGGGACGACTTCGTGATTTTTGGATCCCATTTCCACCTGTCCGATCGATGCGATCAGCGTCTGGAGAGAGCCTGAAGTGGGGTTTTTTTTTCTCCATACCGCTGTCAATACCCTGAATTCATCTGAGGTAACATACCTAAGGTCTGTAGCGTCGAGCTTCATTACTGCAAAACTCAGGTATAGGGCCAAGAGTACTAGTCAGTCACGGCATAACCCGGATTCCATTTCTGCATGCCCAGTCACGGTAAAGTACGACAAGCCAACAAGGTCTGTACTTTTACAAAAAAAAAAACCTGTTTCTCATTTCTGAAAATCACAGTTGTCCACGACTCACTTGGCCGGTTCTCTCCTGTCCGACCATGGCTCACCGTAAGTCTTGGCACCACCGACGCGACGGCTGCACGCTGAATGTTACAAGTTATGATTTTGAAGTAGCAGCTTCGTCTGACTTACCGGATGACGAACGCGATGCCATTTGGAGCATCTTTTCAGACAATATGCGCGGCCTGTGGGTAGGGCCTACATGCTACGAGCGCGTCATTCTTGCATTACTCACTCTTATCGGTTCAGCTACCTTAATTCTTCATTTGGTTGGGATCCACCAGCCAAGAAGCGCGAGTTGTTTCACCCCTTGTGTCGGTTCATCCTAGCTCGGCGCGAAAAGCGTAGTAGCGGGGAAAGCAGACCTTTGGTCGCGTTTATTATGTTTCGCTTTGAGCGTGAAAACAAGGAGGACGTTGTTTACTGGTGAGAGCGTCATGACAGTCCACTGAAATTCACATTCACAGTCCTCAGCTATGAAATACAAGTTTGCCCAAGCGTCAGGCGTAACGGCCTTGGAAAGATTCTCTTGCAACAGGCTACCAGGATCGGGGCTCAACAGGGCATGCGCAAGGTGATGCTCACGGCTCTTAAAGGTGGAGTTATAAAGCGACCTGTACGGCATAAAGTTCGCTAAAGCTATACACAGCCAACATTGAGGCCATGAAATTCTACCAGGCATCCGGGTACTTTTCAAGTTTGGTGCGGTGGATTTATGCTAACGGGCGCCAGTTTCACATTAGATCCAACGTCACCCGACTATGAGGAGTGGTTGGATGAAGGGGAGGAAGAAGTAGACTATCAGATACTATCGAAACCTATCGCATCTTCGTAGTTTAGGCAATTCTAGTATTTGCATTTGTTGACCCGGGGCTCCCGAACATGAGACCAAGCACATCACTTCGAGCGCTGCACACAATAGGAGTTCGTCGTACGCTGGGCAGACGCTTTGCATCACACGGGGCTCCCCAGTACAACGAACCCACGGGGTGGATTTTCGGTGAGAAGGTATGGGTTTTGAACATGACGTCGCCTTCCTATTCCTGACATACGTCTGCTGGTCGGAAAGCCGCCACCGCCCGGGCAGAAGAGACAGAAAGAAGAATGGGAGAATATTTGGTACGTTGGGATGTTTGGGACGATGGCTGTTGCAGCGGTGCTTCTGTACTACAAACCTGACACAAGGTGAGGCTCTCTGCTCGAACCGACTACTTGCTTTCTTATAAGAGCATGATAGTATACAAACATGGGCTCTGAAGGAAGCGAAATCGAGAATGGAAGCCCGGGGCGAGAAGTACCAGTACAAGCCATCCTCACAGTCGTAGCCGGAACACAGTAAATCATCGGTTGATACCAATTCTGTTCTCTAATTGCAAAGACATAGAACCTGCGACTTTTTATGATTCGTAGCTGGCTACATATTTCTCATGCGTTAAAAGCTTTTCGACCTATCCAAACAGGTCAAGCAGGTGTGTCAAACGGAACAGACTTTCTGAAACTCACCTCCCCGGGATCGGAAAGTCTGATTTTGCAGAGCCAGCCTACAAAAAACAGTGAGTTGGAAGGTAGGAATAGTGATTACTTCTAGACCTTTGTCTTCTGGCGATTTATTCAATAATCCGGGTTCTGAAGCCAATGCCTCGTTGACCTCCTGAACTGTCCCCGAAACTGGCGCATACTGTGAAGAAAATGTCAGTGGGGATACAAACCCGTACAAGTAACTCAACGATGTCCGATGCAGCCTTGACACTCTCTACCGCACCAATTTGGTCTATGTGTATAATGAGCTTCCATGAGTTCGTCTTTGTTAGGGTCACTTACCACCCTGTACGACCTTGGTGCCGACGGTAGGAAGTTCTACGAAAACGACATCTCCCAAGCTTGATTGTGCGTGGTCTGTAATAGAGATTATCCCGACGCCAGTCGTGTCATCGAAGATGACCGATTCATGCTCAGCAGTGTACCGTTTTGCTACGAAAGCTGTCAACCAAGGTGTCACTTGCAGAAAAAGACAAGCTAACGTACTGACGATAGTTCGCAATAGTTGCGTTGACCGCAAGGGCAGTGCATTGCGAGTGGAGAGCAGAGATGGTCGAGAACGGAAGGCTTGCCGTATACCGGATTGCATTTTAGAGAAACAAGTCGAATAAACTCAGTCCGCTTCCGCAGAGGGGCCAAAATGTTAAAAACTCGACCAGTGCAGTGCTTTAATAAGCTTGTCTACTTTTATATGAGGAGGGGTACAGATGCGACTAAATCAATATATAATGGTTTCAAGCGAGAGTAAGAATTTTAGTAATGACACCCGTCCCGACTGTACAAAAATGTAAGCGATTCCGTGTCGAAAAAGACAAAGGGTGCACTTACTCGTTCTCCCACCTTCACGAAGAGTGAAGCTGGCCGAGTGATTTAATAATGGATTTTACATTGGAGTGGTGACCACTCACCGAGAACCAGCCTCCGCTGCGACGTCATGAACAAGATCACACACCATCTCCACATTGTCGCCAGGCATGACCTGTGCCATCGTTAACCACATCTCACGAGCCAAAGAGAAAAAGGGACTTGCCATCTTTTCAGCAGCGTCTGGTGTGCCGTCAGGGAACGTAAGGGCAACAGTGATATCCGCAGTCCGCAGGAAGAGTTGGGGCCGGTAGTTACTCATGAATGGGGTGTAACGGCCACCTGATGCCAAATGTGGGACGTGGAATGAATCTCGGCTGAGATTAAACTCTCACCTTCGTCTTTGGTCAAAACCTAGGGCGTGTTAGCCTGACGCGTTTGAGTACGAAATGAAAACCCGTACGTAAATCTGTGCTTGGAATTTCTTGACGGCTTTCACCGACCCTGGAGCGACGATAACTTGACCACGTCGGACTTGCTCACGCTTTATTCCGCGAAGCAAACATCCCATATTATCACCAGCTTCACCCTAGAAACGGGTGAATACTTATGGCTTCATGTTCTTGTCTTGGACTCACACGGTCGAGTTCCTTGTGGAACATTTCTGAACGTCGAGATGAGCGTCAGTGTAACCGGCCAGCAAATGATGGACTGACCGATTCCGGTAAGGGTAGTCTTGAACGTGTTTCCGAGACCTACGATTTCAACTTCGTCACCCTTGTTGGCAACGCCGCGTTCGACCTGTGGCCAGGGTAAATAGGCAGGAGCGGTAGAAACGCTTTGAACGTACACGACCTGTGGTTACCGTTCCACGTCCGGAGATGGAGAATACATCTGAAAGAACCGAGTAAGACACGGTGAACTTAGTCAACGGTGGATCTTGCCTTCGACTGGCATGAGGAAAGGCTTTTCGAGATCACCTGAGAACAGTCAGTGATCGCGGTTTTGGCTGAAGGCAACTAGAAAATATACGAGGAGGGAGTTCGAGCCAGTCATCACAAGCCTTGACCAATTGCTCAATCTTTTTTGAGCCGATTTCGTCGTCCCGTCCTTCCAAAGCGGCGAGAGCCGAGCCCATGACGATCGGTGTGTTCTCTCCATCAAAGTTGTAGGTCGACAGAAGGTCACGCATTTCCATGTCTACGAGTTCGAGCATCTCTGGGTCTGAAATTTGGTCTACCTTGTTGATAAAGACGACGAGGCGGTTGACACCGACTTGACGAGCCAACAGGAGATGTTCTCTTGTTTGGGGCATT